>CM021102.1:399013368-399103944 GCA_007115665.2 Sequoiadendron giganteum | reverse complement strand
ACAGATTGGGAGAGAGTGGGAGAGAGATAGAGGGAGTGAGAGAGAGGGAGTGGGAGAGAGAGAGGGAGTGTGTGTGTGTGTGAGAGAGAGAGAGAGGGGGATGGAGATACCTGAGATAGAGTGAGAGAGAGAGGGAGAGAGATAGAGTGAGAGAGAGAGAGGGAATGGGAGAGAGATAGAGGGGGTGAGTGACAGACCTAAGAGAGGGAGAGGCGACAGGAGGGAGAGACTTGAGAGAGAGAGACAAAGAGAGAAAGATAACAACCTAAGAGAGGGAGATGGAGTGAAAGAGATAAAAAGACAAAAGAGGGAGAGTGAGAAAGGGGGTTGGAGTGAGATAGATTTATTTAGGTATCTATGTGGGAGGGAAAGAGACCTGAGAGAGGGGAATGGACTAAGAGAGTAGTCTAAGTTGCGTGCGAGGGAGTGAGACTTGAGAGAGAGAGAGTTCAAAGGGATAAAGAGTTATCCAATTAGGGTAACGAGTTATAGAGCGTATGAAAGGTAAAACCTCAACCATCCATCTACGATCATAAACTATGCACTCTAAGCATTATCAAAGTTGTCGACCAAAGAGAGGGAAAATTTTGGTTTTGTGCAAAGCAGGTAATTTGGCGAGCGCCAAATTTGGTGCTCACCAAATGGCCTACTTTGGACATGTTAATTGACAGGATTTGCCAAATTTCCTCATATTTTCGTCCATGATCCCTCTCTCATTTGCACGTCTTTCAATGCAACTATATAAAAAAAACATTATAGCGTTAACCTCTCTCTTAGGTATCTAAATATATAATTCTTTTTTCATTTTGATATAGTTAAGGTTTTGATCCATGTCTCCTTTTTTAAATGCCTCCTTTTTTGGTCAAAAACCAACATGCGCTAGTTTTAGGATAAAATTTTACTCATTCATCAAAACATGAAAAAAATTAAATTTTTTGTAACTAGACTCCATTCTGCACATGATGAAAAAAAAATCAATTTTTGATTAGTTTTCAAAAAATTTAGGGGGGAGCATAGTCAAATTTCAGCTTTTCAGGATGTGTCCACTTTCAAAATTCATAAAATATCATATAATTCATTAAAAAAATTATCCGAAAGAATGAGGATAAACTACATGGTGTTAGCTATTTCTCATCGTTAGGATTTTTAAAATTCTAAAGAAATGTTAATCAAAAAGTGGGGAGCCCTCAGCCGCTATGTTATTTTTTTTGATAAAAACAGGACCTATTTGCCCCCCCCCCCCACATTTTTGAGACCCTTAATCTTCATTAATTTCAAAAAAAAAATAGTAGCTTAGAAACTAGACTCAGAGCACTTCAACTTTTGTTTTTGCTGCATCTTGAAATTTTCAGCGTAACTATCTTCATTTTCTCGTGCAAATCAGATTTTTTTGATTTTAGAAAAAAAAAAGAAAAAGAAGTGGCATCTTAAGAGCCAAAATTGTGTCACAGATTGGTGCACTTACCCTCTTCCACTTCTTTTTCGAGAGCTCTCATTTGTTCAATAGAAATGTTCTATTCATCATCCATTGGAGCACTCGAATGCCCATACAACACCATTTCTTCTCCCTGTGAAGTTCCTACTCCTCTTAACTGCTCCTTGAATGTTACATTCACCATGAACAACTTATTCACTTCATCATTGAGGAAATTTTTCTCTTTCTCAAATTCTCTTAGCCTATCCTCCAATCCTTTAATAGTTGCACAAGTAAACATAACTGAATGCATAGTCATGGTGGCAACTTCTAAAGGGGTTGTGTCTTGCAATGTTTTGACCATGGCTACCCCTTTCATTCCTTGTATCACATCCAATAATCTTGGCTTATGTGTATTCTTTTTGTTGATCCATATGGCTAGGGTTTCTATCTTGGGATTGTATCTTGTTCCATTCACTCCTTCATCAGAGTCAAACTTTTCAACTATCATGGGATCTTCTTGGGCCCAAACTTGGTCAAGAAAAACCATTCTCTTTAGTTCCAAACCAGGGAAAATGAGCATGTTACTTTTTAAAATCATTTCTCTAGCCTTTAGAGGGCTAATGTCAATATTATCAATTTTCAATTCCTTGAAGGTTTGTGCCACTACTTGCTCACTTTGGGATTCTTCCATTCCCATCTTATTTATCTCCATTCTCTCCTCAAATTCGTCCACCTTTTTTGTCCAAAAGTCCCTAAATTTTAGAGTTTTAATAAACTCATCATCTTCTATGAATCGCCTAGCTGCAATCTCCCTTTCATCTTCATGTAATTATGTATCTTCCTTTTCTTTATCATCCATCCTTTCTTCAAACTTATGGGAACTGGTCTGATGGACTCGTTGGTCGACCTCAACATCACCTTTTAATGATTGTAGCACACTGGCTACCTCTTCAGTATCTCCAACCCCTTCACTTTCTTCATAAGGGACCAACGGTTCAATGCCCTGTGTCTTTTGTCTTTTAGGAGGCAATTTCTCTGTAGGGGATTATGAAATTGTGTCTGGGATATGCTCAGCAATCACTGTACCACCGTACTCTTGAATAAGTGATTCCCTTTTTCCGTACAATTCCTCAAACTTATCAATTATTAGATCTATCCTCTTGATAGGGTCACTTTCTTCAATAAAATAGCTCAAGAAATCTTTGTATTTCTACGTCCTCTCTTCCTCAAGTCTCCTCCTCATAAGTTCCCATTTTTTATTTCTATAAAACACTTCCTGAAAAGCAAGGCAATTTCTTATCACATCTTCCTCATAATCCACTTGGTGTGCAATTGTTGACTTGGTGAGAAGATTATGCCTTATGTGATTCATATGATTTTCAGGATCAAAAGCTCTTCCCTTGCCTGAATCCAATGCATATTTTTTTTTTATGTATTATTGCAACTCCTCCAAAGTATCTGAGCCTACTAATCAATCTTCACACTTGGTTAGGTTTGGCAGAAATGTGCCCTTCTTTTGTTTATGCATCACATTTTTTTCTATCCACATCATTTGCCACATAAAATTTAGAAATTCTAGTCTAAGGGGCACAAACTTAGGTAGTATGTGTGGACAAATAGGGCACCCATAGACTCTTACTATTGTGACCTTAGGGAGGAAAACCCAATCACCAAAATTGTGTGTATGACACTGCTCTGGTTTCAGGGCTAGAGGTCTCAATAGTTGCATTATTTTAGTGGGTAATCACATTACTAAGTAACCAAGGACTCACAGGATTTTGTGCATAGAATATTCATAACATATCACAAAGCTAGAGTTTTTACATCGACTATCCCAAATATAGTACCACCTTTGAATTGGTGTAGGATTTCGTTGCTCATCAATTGTAGCCAAGTTCATTCTTTTGGTCCATTTGTCTCAATTCTGATATACTATCAAATGACACAACAGTGGTTTCTAAATGTGATGGGCGTTCTATCTTCAATGAATTGTAAGAATTCTTGATTCAATTCCTTCTCCAAGTATGAGGCAAAGTCATATTCTATATTAGTCTCTGAATTTTGGATTCTCATGGCCATCATCATTAGGCTTATTGGCATCTTATCTTGAGCACCCATCCCCAATATTTGGCACATAGCAAGATAGGTATTCACAAAATAGTATTAGAAGTCTTCTACAATGATTGGATCTGTAGTGGAGGGGGAAATGAGGTTGATCCCACAATAGTGGTTTACAATTTTTGGCCAAACTGGACACTTGAATTATTATTTTTAACTAAATCTTCACATTCGGGCACCTATAGCGGCTAAACCGTAAGGAATTTGAAGATGATGCAAACTAGTGCCTCGTCACATTTTGTCTATAGATTCTAAAAATATTTTTTTCAAAAATTTTGGAATCAGATTGCACTTATTTTTCCATCTCCCATGAAAATTAGTTTTTTTCAAAAAACAACATTTGAAAAAAGTGATGCACACCGTATAACGCATAACTTTTTTTCCATGAAAGATAAAATTCTAATTCTTTTGAATTTAGATTTTTAACTCTGATATCTAGTGCTTCCACTTGGTTAGATAGTTTTTATTGATTTTTTTTTCTTTAATCAAGTTTTGAAGTCAAACTGATTACAATTCAAACATAGTGCGATCGTATAACGCATAATTTTTTTTGTATATATCGAAACATTTTTTTTTTTGTTGGATCAAGGACTTCAATATCTGCTGCACTCATATTTTTCAATTTTTTTTTGATAATTTGCTATTTTTCCACATGTGCAGAACATAGACCTTCATTTTCGATGAAAAACCTATGTTTAATAAAACTAAAAAACAAATACATTATAAAACCAAAACATATTAAAATTATATTCATTGGATAGCTCATTCTGAGGACTACCATAATCATTTCAAATAAATTTTAAATGAATTCATTTGATCCCCCAAAAGGTAAGTCAAAAGTGATTTTTTATCAGCATTTTGATAGGTGTAAAGGAGACTCATTTATAGGTATAATTTAAAACTAGTGAGGTTCTATCCAAGGGGGTTTGATCTAAGGTGGTTTGATCAAACCCTCTTCAATTGGAATCCTTAGAATGGAACTTTTTAAAGCTTAAATCATTATATTTTCTAGAAAAATATGTGATTTCAGTAAAAAATAGTTCCTCTCAAAAATTGTAAACCAGCTTTATGGGATCACCCATGGGGATTATTTTATTTCCAATACCTTTCTTCATATACAGAGGAAGCTCATCACTTATGTAAGTTATTCTTAACCTGGTGTATTCTTCCTCACTCTTTTGCAGGTTTATCTTGGTCAAGGCATGTTTGTTTAAATCAAAGCACTCAATAATAGTTGTCCTAGTTACCTCAACTAGCACTGAACCATTTTGAAACCTTACAATTTTGGTAGTAGTGTGGTAGTGTTTAACTAACAATCCAATAAACTCCACATCAACAAATACATTTGGGACAATCAATTTGGCCAAGTCTAACACCCACGGGTTTGATACATGAACTTTCCCATTTATTTTGCTATAAAAATACCAAAATAGGTCCCACCCCGATTTAAGAATGATGGCATCCCTACAACCTATGCAGTATCTATGAGGAATTTCTTGCTACTTTCCTTGGTGGAACTTGGGAGTACATCTAAAATGGAATGGTTTAGATTCCTCTTCTTCATTTTGGGTTCTTCATCCTTAATCTCAATTTTACCCTTTTGTGCTTTCAATTTTTTTCTCGTAGGTGGCACGATTCTACCCTTTGTGCTAAAGAATTTTGAAATGATAACGCTTTTGAAAATATTCACACCAATTGAGCTTCTTTAGAGAGTTAGTCATGCACTTACTTGGGTGTTTGATGCTTGCAGAGCTCCTCCTCGAGTATCCTCAGCTCCTCAATGCCAATGTATTTGCAAAGGAGTGTAATGATAGGGAAATGTTCTTGTTTTTAATGGAGTTTACACTCAGTCATGTTGGCATTAATACCACCCTTCTACCAAATATTTTCATAAGAAGCTCATACCTTTAATTTAATTATGCACCATTGGATTCGTGCGTCAATGCGACTAATGTGATCTCATGCATTTATTACTGCAATTTGTAATGATTCCACAATAGGTCTTTACCATACTAGTGTTGTCACTTGTTACACTTGCTGTGGTATGGCGGTGCCTTTTCATTTATGTCTTTTATCTTCATGATCATGGTGTTAGGATTAGAAGGCATATATCTAACAAGTTAAATGTAGATTTGATCAACAAAATAGAGAAATAAAACACACACAAAATTATAGCAGAAACAAGACAACACAGAGAATTTAACGTGGTTCACCCAATCTGGGCTACATCCACAAAACCGCATCCATCCAATGATTTTATTATCTAGTACAAAAAATATTACAATCTCGTGAATAATTCCATACTACAACTCCCCATCCCAACTACTTATAACAAGCTTTTAGAAGCTTCTAGAAATTAGGGTTTTACAAAGTCAATTTTTTTCCTTTTTTGGTGACGAAGTGAAAAAAGTAGAAAACAAAATTTCTCGAGGGCTGCCACCATTGGACCCCCACTTTTCGAGGGCTACTACTCCCAAATCTCTGCCTGAGGCTTGGCCTGGCCCCAGACCTCGACGAGGATACATAAAGAGTGTACAACATAGCATGATCAGTCGTCACATACCAACACATGGTACAACGACATACATATCGCTATACCACGGCTATAATATCCTCTTATGCAGTATCACAGTGCTCACTACCCTTGTTTAGTGCTTACCACACTATCACTCCATTTGAATCTTCTTATTATGAGGTGGCAGTATATATCACTCTACCACATACATTGATTAACCCCTTGGTGATATGGTAGTGCATACTACTTCACTGCATGTATTCATTGGCCCCTTGGTGGTATGGTGGTGTGTACCGCTTGAACGCATATGCTTATTAACCTCCTGGCGGTATGGAGGTATATGCTTTATTTTATGAGTTATGAACTGCCAACCCGCTTAGACTTTATGATGTTGTTGCAGTACTACGGTAAAGGCATAAATCATCTTCTTAGTTGATGTCTAAAAGGATGAATGGATATATACAAAGGGTATGACATTGATTTGATGGATCTTGTCACACAAATTGTTGTATTTCATGTTGAACACAATGCAGAACCAGAGGCACTAGATCTTTTGACCCAAACAAGTTGACCCTTTTTATTTATAGTTGGCAGCAAGAAGATATACGATATAAGAATTCACATTGAAGACTACAAAATTCTTCACTATAGGGAATTGATTATGCAAGTTATCACTTATCGTTTACACCCACGAGATCTTGGTTGGCCCCTTCAATATCTCTTCTACAAAGTAGAACATCCAATTCTCAAATGTTGAGGTTGAGAAAACCCCCATTACCATACTTAGTAAGGTAACCAAATCATTAACCTCATCCACAAAGTCACTCCTATACAAATGTTTGAGTAGCTTATTCATGGAAGCCTTTGGATGCTTCATCCATATGTCATTAAAAACATTCATATAGGCTTCAAGGTCTACATAAAATATCTTGGTGGCTTGCTCTCTAGTGGCAACAGTCATATTGGAGAAGGAAGGGATCCCAAATGTGTGAGAAATAGAGTCTACAAAAATGTCCTCCAATAACCTCCCATTTGCAACTATGATCTTTCGAGAGCCCTTGTGGTAGTGCTCTCGGGCTTCCATGGTTAGTTTTGGGCACAACATGGAAGAAGGGAACTTGTCAACTTGTGCTATTCGACTTTGTTTAATCTTTTTGGCCAAGTCAATCCTTTTATCCCCAAAATTTTGTTCCCTAAACTCCTCCATATCAATGTGACCCAGATCGATGTCACTAATTAGTAGCCAACTTGATGTAATCCTTAAAAGAGGATCAAATCTCTTGAACTTTAACTTCATTCTTGCTATTAGATATCAATAAAACCTTCAAAATAGATCATATAATAAAGAAAATGATAATTTGATAACATGTTAATACTTACATTCTCTAAAGAAATGACTCAAATAAATTCCTTTAAATAATTATAGAAAATGTAGTACTAAGATGACCATTGATTACTTACAAGCCCCAAAATAGAAACATCCACAATTCATATCACATAAGAGAATTACATTTTAAAGACTCAATAGAAAAAATATGAAATCTTGAAGCAAAGCGATCTTTGTGGAAAATTTAGAACAATAAACCTTTGCAGAAAATATTGGCCTATCAAACCTTGTGGAAAAATTCAGACCTATTGTCATGTAGAAATTTCATATAAAATTCTCAAAAGTCAAACATGCATTAATTTTTTTACGAACTAGAGTTTGTGGGAAATTAAACATGATAATCATTGCAAAAAAGTAGGTGCAAAAAATTGAAGCAACCAGGACGAAGTCGTGCAAAAAATCTCCCAAGCATAATTTTGCGAAAAGTTTCAGTGTGGTGAACTTTCATAAAATTTTTGCAAGCTTTTGATAAGTTTCTAACTATATAGAAAATTTTTATCACATGACTCGGTGGGATGTTCACATGATTTTTGCGGAGATTTGAGTTAGATGGGTTTTTGCGAGAATTTGAAATGAATGATTTTTGTGGAAAAAAACAAGGTGATTCCTCCCAAAATTTATACAAATTAAAGTTTTGTGGAAGAAAATTATTAAGACAAACGAGAGAGGTTGAAAAATCTCACACATATCAAATTTCTACAATCAAAAGTTTTGCAAAAACTCGTCAATCATGGGGATTTGAAATCTTTACAAAAGAAACTCTAATTTCAACCAATCTCTAACTCTTTTATGTGTAGGTGATGTTAGATTTAGGATTAGAAATGGAAGCAATCAAAAAATGCAACACATAAGACAATGAACACAACAAGATACCTTGGGAAAACCCTCCTACTCGAGGGAGAAAAACCCAACAAATATATCTCTTATTTATTGAAGGAATAAGAGCATAAATTTGCTTACAACTCAGGCCCAACATAATGCCGAATTTGATACAATGAATAATAGCACCTCTCCTAGATGCAAAGATACAAATGAATATGTTTCTCCTTGAAATCGGTCTGCTGCTACAAAATGATGATCTGCTACTACAAGATGATGATCTGTTGCTCAAGTATGAACTTCTTCTAGGAATGTGAATTATGATGAATGAACTTGATGATCAAATGAATGATCATCACCTTGTATTTATACAAAATTAGGTGACTCTTCATTTGGGTTGACCTCTTTTAAGAAACAAGGTTACTCTTCATAAAATTATTATATATAGCAAGTCGTACTTGCCTTGGTATTATTTAACCATCATTTTTAAATTTGAGAGAAAGATATCTCCCACTGCTATAACATCAACAGGTGAGGACCACATGAATTTCCGCAAACTAGAAGACTTTGACAATGACAAGCTAGGATGCCTTAGTTCTTGGGAAACTTAAAACCTTAGAGATGGCAAGTAAAAACCCTAAAACCCTAACTCACAAGATATTGGCAAGAAAATACTTAAAATCTATTCATGAATTAACATATAACAATTCCCCATGATCCATTATATACCAAAAATTCATTCTAGCATCAAGAGGCTAGCATGTATTATAAATATTTTCCAACCACAGTTCTTAAATTTAAATTACTTTAAGGCTTTCTTCATTAAATGTTGAGCCATTTTGAATGAGTAAATGAAGTGGGTCATGGTTACAAACCTTACCTGAGATTCACACGAAAAAATTTGTGGTGAAGAAAGTTGCAAGTGTGAGGATCATGAGGGAAGAAAAATTTTATTTTTGAATGAGGTCCAACATAGTTAACTTTGTTCCTTATGGCTACAAAATGATTGAAATGACCTGAAAGTCCCCTATATATGTAGCTGACCTATTGTCATTAATGTACCCAAAATCGACAAAGTGTGAAGAACTCACATGCACAAAAATTGACAAGGACAATCCTTGCGAAGATTTGGGTCTCCAATCTTTGTGGATAAATCAAGTTTTTATGACTTTGTGAGTTTTTATAGTTTGTAAGACTTCAACATGCACTTGAATTTGTGGGTTTTACAGTTGTCTGAAACTAACCAATTCTTCGCAACCTAGAACTTAGACCAAAATGCAATCTAGACACTAAATCAAAACAAGAAAGCATGCTCAAAATAAACAAACCCAAAAACTAACCTAGCAACCAAAAAGAAAGAAAACTTAGCAAAAAAAAAAAGGTGGTCCTTATTTTCAATGAGGTATGTGTGCAAGGCACAACAATATGTAAAGCCAATGCACTTGTAACTATAAAATAATTCCTATGAAAACTTGAACCTCATTTTTCCATTACACAACTCAAATATATGAGCCACAAACACCATAGGTTATATATATATCCTCAAAAGTTGAAGGCACATGTGATGCATAAGGTAGCATGCAATATAATCCTACACTAGCAATATGATAGTACTATTAGAAATGATATATTTGAAACCCTAAATAGCAATAAAGACATAGTACTAAGATCAAACCTTAGGGAGTGTAAGATTAGATGTATTCAAAAAATGTAAGGAAAAAACCATTTCCCTAAGATTAATCTAAGATAATTAAATAAACATCAATAAACACAAGCAATATATAAATTTATATAGATTAAAAATTGGCTATAGGGTATGATAAACCATAATATTTAGAAATATCATTTTTGGAAAGTAAATATGGTGGATAATGATACTTAGCTCTAAGAATGATGAAGGTTAATTATAGTGTAGGTGTTAATTCTAATGATTTGATGTAGAAAGTTGTAATCTGTGTGTGCTTAATGTCTAGAATCTTGAAATGGATTGTCTTTGTCTTTAGGTTGAATCCATAAATCTAGACCATTTTTCAAAGTATAAATATGCTATGTGTTGTGTGGATTCAATCTTGTTGATTGTGTAGTTTTAACTTATAGTTTATTCAATTCTCAAAGTCATGCTAGTTTTTAAGGAATGACAATGTTTAGAAATGCATTAAGGACTTGGCTATCGGACTGCTACAAGATATGTTCTCTTAGATATGACCATGTTGAAAATTGATAGGTAACAAGCAAGCATGTAAATATTTTAATCTTAAAAATTTGATCTACATATGTGAAATTGATTCAAGTAATTCAAAATATAAGAGCAATAAATATTTTTGAAAACAAATATCCAATCATAAAAAATTAATAAATTTTAAACTTATAATGATAATTTGTAAAAAATAATGTAAAATAGAAATAGATGAAAGATCACACAAAAGCCCAACTTCATAGAAAATTATACCTAAGACATTCTTTCAAAATAAAAATAAAAATCTAAAAAAATGACATAGATATGCCTATTTCACGATGACGGTAAGCAAATGTAAGTTCATCACTACTCACGGTAGTCTCTAGGATGAGGTTATTTCGTGACAAGAAGCAAGGGCAACTGATTATTTATTTATTACCATAAATGTACTTTCAATGTAAGCAAGTATTCGTTTAAAAGCAGTTAATAGTCCTTTTTGATGCTTAAATCTTTGCACAATTCCCATTATAAATACTTGTTTGGCCGGTTCAATTGGGTCATAATGTTCTTCAGAGTTCTCTTGTTCGCATAATTTTCTGTGTTTGAAGTTCTTGAAAGCGATTTGAGCAACCATCTTGTCTCAGGAATTATTTGTGTTTCACGATGAGGTCCGGCAGTTGTTCAGCAAGCCAGGCGAAAAGAATTGTATTCGCATTGGTATTGTCGGGAATCCTTGTGTCTGTGGCTACGTGGGTGGGCATTGTAGTTTTCCGCGTGGGTGGGACGTCTTCTTTGGAGAATGGCGGCGGAGAGAAATCGGGCCAGGAGCTGATCGATTCCAGCTGCAACAAAACATTATATCCAGCGCTCTGCGTTTCCACGTTGTTATCATATCCGGGTGTCCAAGGAGCGAATCCTAGTAATTTCGCTCATATTAGTGTGAACGTGAGCATGGATGTAATCCAAGAAGCCTACAGCAGGGCCATGAAAGTAGCCCCTAAGAAAACGAAAAGGGAGTCGTCTACAGAGCGCACGGCGTTGGAAGATTGCATGGAGCTGTTAGAAGATTCCATGGATCAGCTCAGCCGTTCGCTGGAGGAGATAAGCGGCATGGGCGTGAAACCCTTAAAGACCCAGATTGCGGACGTCCAGACATGGCTCAGTGCGGCTCTGACGAATCAGGAGACCTGCATTGATGGCTTGGGAGAGTCGACTCTGACCAGGAAAGTAGATGGCGAGTGGGAGGAAAGAAGTCAGAATTTATCAAAATTGATCAGCAATGCTCTGGCGATGATCAAGATCTCCTATCCTGGTAACGGCCTGGAAACCAATGAGTTTCATGTGCCGCATCGTCGGTTTCCTCGGTGGATGTCGGGGGGCGATCGGAGGCTTTTACAAGCGTCTGACGCTGCTGCTTTGCAAGTGAATGCGACTGTGGCCCAAGACGGCAGCGGGCAGTACACTACCATTGCGGGGGCTGTTTGGAACGCGCCCTCTTATTCCACTCAACGCTATGTTATTTACATCAAGGCTGGGGTTTATGGAGAGAATGTGGATCTTCCCAAGCAGAAGACGAACGTGATGTTGGTTGGCGATGGAAGGGGGGAGACCATTGTCGCATCTCGAAGAAGTGTCATGGAGGGCTCCACCACTTTCAACTCTGCAACCTTTGGTACAATCTTTCTGAGTCTCTTTTCTGATGAAGACATTCTTGATATTTTAGAGAAATTCTTTGGGTTTTGTGCATTCTTGTTAACAAGCTTATTGTGTGCAGCTGCATCCGGCAAAGGATTCATTGCCCGCGATATGAGCTTCGCCAACATAGCAGGGCCAGAGAAGCATCAAGCCGTAGCTCTTCGTGTGGGAGGTGATATGTCAGCCATCTACCGCTGCAACTTGATCGGCTTCCAAGACACATTATATGTTTACGCCCAACGCCAGTTCTATAAAGATTGTAATATCTACGGCACCGTGGACTTCATCTTCGGCAATGCAGCTGCAGTTTTCCAGAAGTGCAATATTGTTCCGAGAACACCGATGGCTCATCAGAAGAACACCATCACTGCTCAGGGCAGAAATGACCCAAACCAGAACACCGGCATTTCCATTCAAAACTGTAGAATTGTGGCTTCCAGAGATCTTGCCCCAGTAAAGAGCTCCTTCCCGACATATCTTGGGAGGCCCTGGAGAATGTACTCGCGTACAGTCTTCATTCGGAACTTCTTAGGCGATGTTATCCACCCCGCGGGCTGGCTGGAGTGGTCCGGAGATTATGCGCTGAAAAGCTTGTATTACGGAGAATATAAGAACACTGGACCAGGCGCAAAGGTGGATGGACGAGTAGAGTGGGACGGTTATAGAGTTATTACAAGAGCAGAGGAGGCCAAAAATTTCACGCTCAACAACTTCATCTCTGGATCTGATTGGTTACCTTCCACTGGAATTCCTTTCGAGGAGAAAGGCCTGGAATTGTAATAGAATCACCGGGTGGGGAATTAAACTATTTATGTAACCCCACCCGACCAATGTTTCAGACTAAAAGTCTGCTTTAAAAGTTTGTAGATAGTGATTGATTTGCTAAATTTACAGTACTGTTAATCTTTTTTCGTCCAGCCTTTTGCTTCTTTCCTCTTTTCTTTAACTCGTTTTTAATATATCTTTATGCTGTTACTTTTGTTCTCAATTTTTTTTTTCATAAATTAATCTCCCTTCTTCAATTTATAAGTTGTAGATTGTTTTTAATGTATCTTTATGTTGTTATTTCTTTCTAAAACATTTTTTTATAAATTGTAGGTTTTTTTAATATATCTTTATGAATGTATTATTTTCTTTCTTAATATTTGTTTTTAAATTAATATCCATTATTCAACTCATAAGATGTAGGTTGTTTTTAATATATCTTTATGCTATTATTTTCTTTCTAAACAATATTAATATATCAAGTAATCTCTATTATTCAACTCATAAGTTGTAGGTTGTTTTTAATATATCTTTATGCTATTACTTTCTTTATAAACGATATTAATATGTCACGTAATATTTTATTTTTAATGTCTTTTATTAATTTTTGTGTATGTTTGAACATTAATGGATTTGATTTGTCTTGTTTTAAAAATTTGTTAAAATAAAATATTTAGATTATATAAATGTTCATTTTACATAGTAATAATTCAATATTTTTAAAAGTGATTAATTTGGCACCTATTCTATTTAAGATCATCTTATTGTCTCTATAAAATAACAAAAATCATTGTGTTTCATATAATTTACACTTTTGTTAAGATACATGATAATATATCATGAATAAGAGACATTGATATGAACAAACACTTTGATTTCTAAAGGATATCTCACTAGATTTTATTTGTGTTTTGTTACATTTCCTACTAGAAACATTTAAAACAATTTGTATCAATCTAAGTTTCAATTACATTCCAAAGAGCAATTCTTCTACTCAAACAACACTAGCTTAAAAATAAATTTACAAACATTATTCTACTCAACTAACATTAGCTTAAAAATAAATTTACTAACAAAAACATGTTTCTAAGAATAATATATCTTTTAGGTTGGAGGTATTACAATTGATAAACTATCAACAAAGCAAAGTAAGTATTGAGTAAATTATGCATAAAATTTATCTCTAAATTCATGATAAATGCAATTATAAGTAGGGATCTAAGTGCATGAAAACCTTCTCCTAGGAGAGGTGCATGCTACCACACAAGTATAAAATGATATCCATCTATTAATTTACAATTTTAGACTGTGTATTATGAAGTTACATTGATAAATGTATGTTTATTTGTGAAAATTATAGCTTCTAGAACACATGGATTACCTCAAGAAACTTGTGAGACTCTTTGTACAAAATGGTGGAATACACAAGGACTGGGAAGGTGGGAGAGATAGAATCTACATGATTGGAGGTAGATATTAGGGAGTGTGGGAGAGTCATTTCATATCAAGACCAATAATATTGATGGTAGGGGGTGCGAGGATAAAGTATAGATGAGTAAAATTTAGTAAATTATATTATATGAAAATTAAAATGATTCTAGCTATTAAAGGATTTTTATAAGAGTAGTTGTTAGTATAGTTTGGAGGTCAATTGATACTACCACCTACATATTTTTCATGTTAATAGCTTATGGGATAGGTACTGAAGGAGGGGGAGATCTGACAATAATAATTCATTTCCCTAGTACTATTAGATGATGATGAGGAGGAGATAGTTGAGATAGGAGTAGATGATTTAAGGCACAGAGGAATTTTTGAGCTATGACACATCTTGTTAAGATTACCAAGATCTTTGTATAGAATGTTGGTATCAAGTTGAACCACATAAGATGAACATGCTCAAACTTGTGAGATGAAACTTAAAGAATACAATGCAAGATACAAATGCTTGATTAATAGTGTGTGAAATCCTCAATGAGGAGGATGTACACATAGGACGAGTTTGAGTCATTGTAGGTGTTTGTTTTAGGATCATAAATGAAATCAATCATAAAATGCAACACATAAGACAATGAACACCACAAGATACCCTAGGAAAACCCTCCAACTCGAGGGGAAAAACCCAACAAATATATCGCTTCTATATTCTGGAATAATAGCAAAAATCTGCTTACAACTCAAGCCTAACACAAGGCTGAATTTGATACAATGAACAATAGCACCTCTCCTAGATGCGAAGGTACAAAAAGAATTTATTTCTCCTTGAAATATATTCGTTGCAACAATATGATGATCTGCTGCTCAAAATGATGATCTGCTGCTCAAGATCTAATGATCTTCTCTTCCTTAATATCAAAATCTGCTCTTGATGAAATTCGCACTTGAATGAAGGAATGAATCGAACTTGCTTGATGGATGAATGAATGGAAATGGCCTTGTATAAATACAAAGTGAGAGAGAGGTCGCACCTCATCATGTACAAGGTCAGCCACATATGGAAAATACAATTACAAATAAAAGATGTGAATTACAAGGAAGGTCGGCCCAATTAGAAATTATATTATTCCAAATGAAGCGCCTCTTCACTTTAATTATCTCAATAAAATATTTAATAGCCGATAGGCTATATGCAATTTTATGTCTTGAATCAAGGCTGGAAGGATGAGCCCAAAGCTACTATAACATCAACACTCCCTCTCAGCTAGGGAGGAATACTTCCAGCTGTACATGACACATCACCTCATCATGATGTCAATAAATGAATAGTCGTTAGGCTATATGAATTTATTATTCACAATAAGATGGAAGTATGTAGCTCGTAGCTTCAATCACCAAAACTCCCTCTTAGCTAGGGAGGAATACTTCCAATGCAAAAAGTCATGGACTCTCTCAACATGACTCCCACAATGGCTACACCCATATGTGGAGGGGAACATATCACCTCATCGTGATATCAACCATCATGGCTACTCCTATGTATGGTACATTTGCATAAGTGCCCATCACGGAATCAATCAACGTGATGTCGTCACCTCATCGTGACGTTCACCATGGCTACTCCTAGAGGGTGAAAAGCACAAGTACAAGAAAATCATCACAAACTCTCTCACGTGATGTTTTCATGGAGTCACACACATGACATCCACCTTGGCTACTCCTAGAGGGTGGAGACAAGGGCTTTCACCTCAAATTTCTCCATCACAAAGAAAGATGCATTAACAAGGGCTTGCACCTCAAATCTCTCTTACAAATAGAAATGCATTAAAGCAAATCACAGAAGATCATTGATACTAAGAATTCCTCTCAGCTAGGGATTCATTCTCCACAATACCAAGCTTGTCTTGAAAGTACTCAAACTTTACTCTAGAGAGAGGCTTGGTGATAATATCTATCATCTGCTCAGCAGTCCTAATATACCTCAACTGGATTGCTTTCCTCAATGCCATATCTTTGATATAGTGGTATTTGATCTCAATATGTTTGGTTTTGTCATGAAACACTGGATTGACAAAAAGCTTCACACAACTTTGATTATCACAATGGATGACAGTCGGCTCCAATGATTATCCAACCAATCCTGCAAGAAGCTTCTAAAGCCACACTGCTTCTCGACCTGTCACACATGTTGCAATGTACTCGGCCTTTGTGGTGCTCAGTGCCAGTGAAGACTGCTTCCTACTACACCAGGAGATAATCACATACCCGAAACTGAAACAACATCTAGAGGTACTCTTCCGATCAGAAACACACCCTTCCTAATTAGAAATAGTATAGCCATGCAGCTTCAAGTCCACACCAGAAGAATATCTCAAGCCATACCCAACTGTGCCATGCAAATATCTCAAGATATGCTTTGCTGCAACTAGGTGTATTTTCCTTGGCTCACACATGAACTGACTAAGTGCACTCATAACAAATATTTGGCCTAGTATTGACTAGATACATCAATGATCCAATCAACTACCTGTACATAGTAGGATCCACCAGACCTGAACTAGTTGCAGACTCACTTAACTTCTTTAAATTAGTTTCCAACGGTGTAGACATAGATTTGCAATCCGCCATCCCAAATCTCTTCAAGATGACTATTTTATATTTCCCTTGACTCAGAATAATCTCATTAGGTTTCTGCCATAATTCCAACCCTAGAAAGTAATGCATATATGGGTGATCCCACAATAGTGGTTTACAATTTTTGGCCAAATTGGACACTGCAATTATTATTTTTAACTAAATTTTCATATTCGGGCACCTATAGCGGTTAAACCGTGAGGAATTTGAAGATGATGCAAACTAGAGTCTCATCACATTTTGTCTATTGATTCTAAAAATATTTTTTTCAAATTTTTTGGAATCAACTTGCACTTTTTTTTTATCTCCCATGAAAACTAGTTTTTTTTAGAAAACAACATTTTAAAAAAGTGACGCTCACTGTATACAACATAAATTTTTTTGTATGAAGGATAAAATTATAATTTTTTTGAATTTAGATTTGTAACTACAATATCTAGCACTTTCATTTGGTCTCATATTTTTTTATTGAATATATTTTCTTTAATCAAGTTTTGAAGTCAAACCAATTACAATTTAGACATAGGCAGACTGTATACAACATAACTTTTTTTGTATGTATCAAAATTCAATTATTTTTTTTTTAATGGATAAAGGACATCAATACCCAGCACAAAAATATTTTTAAAAATTTTATTTTGTAATTTTCTATTTTTCCACATGTGCAAAACAAAGATACTGATTTTTGGTGAAAAACCTATGTTTAATAAAACTAAAAAACACATACATAATAAAACCAAAACATATTAAAATTATATTCATTGGATAGCTCATTTTGAGGACTACCATAATCATTTAAAATAAATTTTAAATGAATTCATTTGATCCCCCAAAAGGTAAATCAAAAATGATTTTCTATCAACATTTTGATAGGTGTAAAAGAGACTGATTTATAGGTATGGTTTAAAACTAGCGAGGTTCTATCCAAGGGGGTTTGATCTAAGTTGGTTTGATCAAACCCTCTTCAATTGAAATCCTTAAAATGGAACTTTTTAAAGCTTAAATCATTATATTTTCTAAAAATATGTGATTTCAGCAAAAATTAGCTCCTCTCAGAAATTGTAAACCAACTTTGTGGGATCACCCATATCCAAGATCCTTTATCTCAAATTCAAAAGCTAGCTCCTTCTTGTATTTGATAATGAGATATTCTGCTCTAGTAAGAAATAGATAATCAACATAAAGAACCAAGATTAAAGCCTCACCATCAACTATCTTGAAGTAGAGATTTGAATCAACATCATTCTTGATAATGGATTGATATTCTTCAGCCATAGCATCTCTCCATACTTGCTGACTTGACGCTTCCTTAACACTAGAAGGCTTAGATTCAATGATATGACTCATCAATGCAACATAGCTTGGAAATTGTTGTGTTCTTTTGCTTTCTCTGAAAGTTCCTCTAGGAGTTGCAAACCTTTCTACCTCTTGCATTGTTTTCCTAGCCCATAGAGGTCTTCTATGACAATATCTCTTGGCCCATCAGTTGGTTCTAAAGGCTCAACTGGATCACCATCCTCTTCTGGTTTGGTAGAACCCCGCTGAATCTCAGGAGTACTTGCATCAAACTTCTGACCTCCTCATCCAAGGTTTCCAGCAACACTTGCCTTAAAGAAATGGTTTCCAGCACGTGCATCTCAGTAGATATTTGAGGTTGTCCTCTTCGACCTCATCCCAGATCACTCTATTCCGACCTTGCAATACGACAACCTTCACTTCTTCTTAGAGAGTCACAAAACTCCCTTTGAAGGTTAATTCCTCCTCTTCGAAGAAACCGATCATAAAGACAACCTGAATAGGTTCTTCCTCTTCGAGAGATGTCTTTAGCCACCAACTCAGTCCCATGGCTGCAAGTTGTGTCTCCATTCTTCAGCCTACAAGATGCATCAAGCTCTTCTTCTCTTGAGAGAAATATCTTATGCTTCTTGTTCTGTCCTAAAAGAATTAAGGAGAGATTACTAATAGTTCATAGAACTCAACTATTCCGAAGAGAAATACCAATGCTAGAAGCATACATGATTTACTATCTCAATGTTATAGCATGAATTAATAACTACATAAAGATTCATGAATATTATTCAACCATGAAATACTTATCTCATTGAAATCAAAATCCTGTATGCGAAAAATGAGGGATCGATATCCTCAAACAACAATCACAATATCTGCTCTCTCCGCCCTTTCAGTGGTGATGATCGTTGCTGCTCTCAATGCAAACTCTTGACTTCGATTGCAGCTAAATACCAAAAGAAGATCATCATCTTAAGCATCCTTCATCCTCACCATACATATGTATCTATACTTCTTCTCTAAGTATTGATGGTGACTTCTCTGTCAAGATGTTCAATTGTAATGCAATCCGTCAGAATGGGCACTATGCCTCCTCAATTCGCTTGATCATACAGAATTGGAGTTGAAATCTTCATGGGAATGGAACATTGTGTAGGACCATCACCTAATCTACATAGACTCAATGACTAGACAACACAAAATATGATTCAAATGACCGATGTTAGATCTACACAACTCAGCAGACTGAATTTTACCCCAAATTTAAGAGGTATAAAGAAAAATAATACTTATCTCTTAATTGCATAGCACTAATAAAGAACAAGAACTGTAGCCTCTGTTGTTGAGTATTCTAAAGATGAATACCATAATTATGTCAAAGTTGTCATGAGGTCATGACACCGGACTGAAGCTTATGCAATAAACAGCTCCCCACACATCTCCAGACTTCACTTAGAGTCCCAAAACAAAACGCAGCCAGATGTAGATGATGGTGTTCTCTAGAAAGCTCATAATCTCCTCACACAGAATGATGCATACACCATAAGCAACATTGTCTTCAGCAAGGACTCTCCAGCGCTTCTTCTTTCGAACCAACCATTTGATTCGCTTCTCCTTCTACACATTGCCTTATCTCTCACACTCAAGTTCATAATGCTTTAACAATTTTGAATAGATCTTTTATAGACCCGCTCTAATAACATGTTAGTTTTAGGATCAGAAATGAAAGCAATTAGAAAATGCAACACATAAGACAATGAACACCACGAGATACCCTGGGAAAACCCTCCAACTTGAGGGAAAAAACCCAACAAATATATCGCTTATATATTCTGGAATAATAGCAGAAATCTGCTTACAACTCAGGCCCAACACAAGGCCGGATTTGATACAATGAACAATAGCACCTCTCCTAGATGCGAAGATACAAAAAGAATATATTTCTCCTTGAAATATATTCGCTACAACAATATGATGATCTGTTGCTCAAGATGATGATCTGCTGCTCAAGATGATGATCTGTTGCTCAAGATAATGATTTGCTCTTCCTTAATATTGAAATCTGCTCTTAATGAAATTCACACTTGAATGAAGTTCAATGAATCAAACTTGCTTGATGGATGAATGAATGGAAATGACCTTGTATAAATAAAAAGTGAGAGAGAGGTTTCACCTCTTCATGTACAAGGTCAGCCACATATGGAAAATATAATTACAAATAAAAGATGTGAATTACAAGGAAGGTCAGCCTTATTAGAAATTATATTGTTGCCAAGTGAAGCACCTCTTCACTTTAATTATCTCAATAAAATAAATAGTCGATAAGCTATATGCAATTTTATGTCTTGACTCGAGGCTGGAAGGATGAGCCCGAAGCTACTATAACATCAACAGTAGGTCCAGTGCTCAACTCAAGGTGGCAACAAGGTTGCACCAAAAGGAAAATGAGGAATACCACACAACCTTGAAGAGTTCAACTACCTCTTCAAGTGACACATAATCACTTAAGGTGAATTAATACATAAAGTAAAATAAACAATTAAATAATAGTTATTTTATTCTAACAACCCCATTTAAGCTTAGTTTAGGTGGGTACATAGATGGATAGGTCCCGACAACTAGGCCTGATGAGGTACCCATGTAAAATGAAACTCTCTGAAATGGTGGATAAAGGTAGAAAACCTTGTGGGAAAAAACCACCTCCAAAATAGAGACTATAATAAATATAGGCAATCCATCCAAGTTACCATTTATTGGATCCCAGAGGCTGACATTCATAAAAATTGAATTTAAAACCTTGATTTCTCACTCAAAACCCTAAAAAGGGGCCAAATGGGACTCATACACCATTTATGGCATATGGGTCCCACTTGGGTGGGACTCATATTCCCAAGGTGGTATATGTGTCCCACAAGGCCTTTTTAAAGAGAGAAAGTGTCGAGGAGTTAAGAAATTGAGTCTATTTGTTGATCTTGTCGGGATTTCGATTGAAATAAGCCTCAAAATGCATAATATAGGGTCTTAGGGGCATATTAATGATGATATAATTTTCATAAATGCAAGAGGGCCCAAAACTCAATGTGAAAGTGTAAATAAATATACTTTTCAACATCAAATTAAGGTAAAATTAGGTCTATTTAGCTTAAAAGTGCCCTAAATCCAATGTGAATGTATACAACACATCACAATACTAGATTAAGGCGGCATTAAGTCCAAGGGCCCTAAACTTAATGTGAAGGTGTAAATGAATACACTTTACAACATTAAATTTAGGCAAAGTTAGGGTTTATTTAGTTTTAAAAGGGTCCAAGACCTAATGTGAATGTGTAGAACACATCACAGCACTAGATCAAGGCGACCTTAAGTCCATTTTAATGTTAATCTTTCCCACATTAAGTTATAAATTAGGTTTATTTAGTTCACAAGGGCCCAAACAAGTGTGAAAATGTCACGGATGACATTTTTTGACACTACACAAACAAAGGCATATTAATTTCCCGGAACAAGTACATAAAGAAGATGCTAAGTAAATTCAGGATGAAAGGTTGTAAACCGATGGTTACACTTATGGGTACAGGATGCAAGTTGTGTAAAGATGATGAATCTACTTTGAAATGCCAAACTTTGTATAGATCTATGATTGGCAGTTTGTTGTATGTGATAGCATCTAGATCAGATATAATGCAAACAATTGGGATGGTTGCTAGATTTGAGGCAACACGGGTAAAGAAACTCATGTCAAAGCAATAAAGAGAATATTTAGGTATCTAAAGGCTACAATGGAGTTTTGACTTTGGTATCCAAAGAGTGAAAATTTTACTCTGAATCCATACATAGATGCAAATTGGGCAAGAAGCATAGATTATCAGAAGATCACAAGTGGTGGAGCATTCTTTCTAGGTGATAGTTTGGTGTCCTGGTTGAGCAAGAAACAAGAATCAATTTCTTTATATATAGCAAAAGCGAAATACATTGTTTCAACCTCCTATTGTACTCAAGTATTATGGATGAAGCAAAACTTGAAGGAGATGAAGATTGAGTTTTATGAACCTACCTCTATTCTTTGTGATAATACTAGTGCCATAAACATTTCAAAGAATCCAATAATGCACTCAAGTACAAAGCACATTGCAATCAAGTATCATTTCCTAAGAGAGAAAGTTATTGAAAATGAAGTGAAGCTAGAGTATGTTGAGACCAAGGAGCAAGTAGCATATATGTTCATAGAACCACTTCTTAGGGAGACATTTGAGTTTCTTTGGAAAAAGTTGGGAGTTATTGCTCCCTCCTCTTAAAACAACTAGACGAAGCACGGGTTGAGGGGATCTTTGTCTCCCTACTACAAGAAGGTTGAGTGATCTTGCCTAATTTTTCCAGAATGAGTAATGCATGGACTCAAGTGGAGTCTATCTGGGAAACAAGTTTTTGAATTGTATAGAGTTCTGAAAATACAAAAATGGGAGGAGTTTTGGAGTGTTAACCTTTTCCATTGATGTCAAAAGGGGATAAAGTGAACTCAAAGTGCTATATCTTCCAAGGGGGAGAAATCAATATAAGGGGGAGAAAATATCTTCATGTGTGTCTGGTTGGTTTTATGGGTGGCCCAACATTTTGTTGTTTTCCATCAATGACAAAGGGGGAGATTGCTGAACAAAGGTTTCATTGATGAAGAAGTTTTATGTCAAAAGGTTGTCATTGTTGTCAAGGAGTATTTGAACTATCATTATATTCACCTTGACTTATCATTTTGAGTTGTAGAGATTTACAAAAATATATGTTATTTTTTTGGTAGTATGTTAGGTGTCAAAAGATTTCATATCAATCATATCACTAAATCAAGAAACATACATTATTGGTTTTATTGAGGAGTGACTGCCCTCCAGAAGTTGGTGTAATTGTTGTATGCTTTCCATATCATGCATGTATCTATTCAATGTGACAATGGTGGTCTGGAAGACTGTACTGGAATGTTTCAACTCACTATTGATCAGTTTCGGTGCTTCTCAGGTCTCCCTTCTATAGATGGTGTAGGCTCTACGGCTTGAAAGGAGAGTATGCTTACACTTGTTCTATCATATTATAGAGTTTTTGTTCTATCATATTATAGAGTTTTTGGAGGATATGTTCAATGTACATAAATTTTGGAGTGATAAAAGGTTCATTGTACCTATCTATCAATCAGTTGGTGTTCAAGGCTTGTGTAGTAATGGCTAGTAGTGTGCGGAATTCAAATCTTGTTTGTGGTGTTAATATAGGACCTGATTATGGTTCTTGTGGTAGTGCATGGTGTCATGTTCTTTTGGCAACAAAATTTTATTTTGGACCGACTTGTCACATGTTTCATATAATTTGCATTTAGGTCTACCTTATGTCATCATGGCTATTTGTGGATACCTAGCTAACATAGAAGAGTGAACTAATGTAATGTTATATATATTTCTCAAATATTCAAATGCATTGTGTGTGTTATGTCAAGTAGAATTACACCGATCTGAAGAAAAATTTGGTTGTAGGTGTAAATTGAAGAGAAGGTGGTGAATACTTTAAGGAAGGTTGCATCCCAGTTTGTGCAGTACCATCAGAAGATCATATGAAGAGTAGAAGAGTGTCTGAGACAACTCTGGCACATGCATGAGGTGCATTCTACTGCATTGAAATTCCACAATCTTTATCGATGTATTCTGGTAGGACTGGTGCTAAATTCATTATATTGGGGATTGGTTTCTCCAATAGGGTGGTTCCTATAAATACATTAGGGGATTGGTGTCTCTAATAGGTTGGTGCCTACTTCAATGTGTAAAATTCACTTGTATATTTCTACTTTGTTAGGCTAGATTTGGATAGTAGATCCAAGCAGCTATTCTCACAGTGGTTTTTCCATTCTTGTGTTTCCACATATATTTGGTGTTCCCTCATGTGTATGTGTGCTCTCGATGTTGCTTAGTAGTAGTGAAGATTCATGTTTCATGTTTAGCTACTTATGTTGAGGTTAGTAGTGAAGAATAATATAGTTTGATAACTATGGCAGAGTTAAGAAATTTAAATAGATTTGATCTACTAATTCACCCCCCCTCAATAGATTATGTACCCTTCAAAGTTAACATATCATCTACGAACAATACAATTATGAGAATGTGACGATTATCATATTTTTAATGAAAATAATGGTCAGATTTATATCTCAAAAATCCAAAAGACAACACAGGTGTCAAATTTTTGGTACCACATCTGAGGAGACTACTTAAGACCATACAAAGAATTTTTCAACTTGCATATTACCAGTTGTTCTTTACCTTTAACCCTAGAATGCTTTGGTTGTGACATATAAATTTCTTCCTCAAGGTCACCATGAAGGAATTTTGTCTTCACATCCATCTATTCCACTTCTAGATCATACGTTGCAAGTGATAACATGAACTAGATAGATTTTAGCTTGACAATAGGAAATAAAATATCACCACAGTCAATTCCCTCCACCCGAGAATACCCCTTAGTGATCAATTGTGCCTTATGCTTCTCAACATTGCCATTTGGACCAGATTTTCTCTTTAACACCCATTAACATCCAACGATTTTTCATCCTTCACATAAAGACCTAACATATCCCATGTATTATTTTTGTTTAAGTAGTCATTTCTTCATCCATGGATTTCCTCCAAAAATTTGCATCACTCATATCCATACCTCATCAGTGTTAGCAATCAAAGCAAAAATGTAACTAGAATCCAACAATGAATAACCAAGCCTTTTAGGTGGATATTCAAACCTATTAAGTTGTCGCCTATATCTTGTAAACCTCCTAAATTGTAGAAGTTGAGGTTCTTCTTCTTCCTCAAAAAATTTAGATTTTCTTAAACTCTCCTCATCATTAGGTCCAACAAAAATGCATAGTTCTTCTTTCATCGGAGTAGGTGAAATCTAAACTACCTCAAGTTTTTTTTCTCCTCTTTCTCTAGCTGCAACTCAACAATGGAAGGTTTCATCTCTCAAAAAAATACACTTCTATTGTAGAAAACCTTTAGGGCCACTGAATCCCAACACTTGTACCCCTTCACACTGAAACCATAGCTAATAAAGATACGTTTTACTGTACCTTATTCTCCAACTTAAACCTCTTCTAAATCATACTACAAGTGTAAGTTTCACAACCAAATGCTCTAAGATATCTCATCGAAGGATTTTTACCACACCAAGCCTCCATGGGTGTCTTATCAACAAGAATTGATGTAGGAGATATGTTGATTAGATAACATGCAGTGGCTATAGCTTCAATCTAGAACTTCTACTCAAGGACAACACCACTCAGCATACTCCTAGCACTCTCCATCAGCTTCTTGTTCATTCTCTATGCAACTCCATTTTGTTGTGGGGTGCATGGAGTTTTCTATATCTCTCAATCTCATGCTCTTTACAAAACTTGTCAAAAAAATTCGAACAAAACTCACCACCATTTTTAGTTCTAAAACACTTAATCTTTCTACTAGTTTGATTTTCAACCAAGGCCTTAAAATCCTTAAATCAACTAAAGATTTCAGAAGTACTCCTAAGGAAATAAACAAATTTTCTATTGTAATCATCTATGGAAGAAATAAAATATACAAATTTAAATAACAAAGGAACATTTACAAGACCAAACACATTTGCATGAACATGGTCCAAAACCCCAAAAAACTTATGAGAACTGAAATAGAAAGAAACACAGTGTTTCTTTCCATACACAATTTTTTTGCAAAAGTCAAACTTAATATTACACCATCAAGGCCTTCAACAAGACCCTTCTCACCAATGTGACCAATTCATCGATGCCACAACATTGTCTTCTTCGAAGGAAGCTTCATTTCTAAGGAATTAGCACCTTTAGCTACCCAAAATGCACAACCATCAAATGTAGTTGCTACAAAATTATTCTATGCATGATCTGACAATGAGGATGAAGAATCCAAAGGTCTCATCTTCGGTGTATTAGAAGATCTATTGCACTATACTATGCATGCATCTAGCTTGTATAAGGTGTCAATCCAAACACCCTTGGCCAACACCATAGATCCTATTGTCATCTTGCATCCTCCACTTGAGGAAACAACTTGCACACCTGAATCATTTAATTTACTCACATAGAGTAGGTTTCGTGCCAATTTTAGGATATGCAAGACAACATCAATCCCCTTCACTCTACCATCAAGGAGTCTGATCTTGACTCTACCACAACCAACAATCTTCAGATGAGAGTCATCACCCAAATACACCTTCCCACTATCATATTCTTCATACTTCGAAAACCAACCTCTATGTGAGGTCATGTGGAAAGAAGCACCCGAGTGTATTAACCACACATATTTTGATGCATGCATTGTCAAGGCTACGACAAAGGAACCTACATCATATTGAGAGGATTTATCAAAGTTAGAATCAGAGAAAATATTTTTACCTTTCTTTCTCTTCTCCTACTTGCACTCTTTTCTAAAATGACTAGCTTTGTCGTAGTTCCAACATTTCGCCTTGGACTTGCTAGGAGACTTAAATCTCCTTGGAGATTTAGATTTTGACTTCTTGTCATTTTTCTTGTCTTTCTCTTTAGGTTTTCCACAAACAACGAGGGCCTCTTTAGCCATCTTAAAAGATTTTCTTCGCATTTTTTTTAAATAACAGTGATGCAACCACCTCATCCATTTTGAAACTAGTGGTAATACTCACAATGGCCATTACCAGGAAATACCATGAGTGTAGGACATAACATAACAAAAGCATGTGATAGTCATCATCTTCAATCTTGTAACCAACAAAACCCAATTGAGCTAACAAAATTTAAAGCATTCAGGTGATCTACAACAAACCTTCCATCTTTCATCTTCAAAGAATATAATTTCTTTTGCAAGAATAACTTGTTTACCTTGAGGATTTAGCCTAATAAACATCTCCAAGTTTCTTCCAAAGAGATTTTGTAGTCTTCTCTTCATGAACATTCAGGAGCACAAAATCAGCCAAATAGAGTCTTATGAAACCCTTGGTTTTTCAATCTATCAAATTCCAATCTTCCTCTAGGTTATGTTGGCTAGTTTTGTACTGGATATTGCAGCCCACAGATCTCTATCCACAAGCATATCCTCTATCTTCAACTTTCATAACTCGAAGTTTTGCCATTAAACTTCTCCATTTCAATTCTACTAGATGTGTTTATCATCTTTTACTTGCAATAAGGTTATGAAATACCTTTTTGCAAAACCCACTTAAACAAAGATTAGCTCAAAAACCCTTTCAAAGCCAACAACAAAATTAAGGCTAGCCAAGCACTAATACCAACTAAAAGGAAGTCAAGTGTGTGGAAAATGCTTCCTACACTAATCTAAGCAAGAGAGTAGTTGAATATTTTTCTTAAACACCTTAATAGTTACATATTTAGATGCACATGCATATCATAAACACATTAATAATGAAAAAAATAACACAAAATTTACATGGGGATAACCTTTTCAAGAGAAAAGCCCCACACTCTAAAACATAGCTCAATTATGTTATTCAACAACAAACAAGTTACAATATAATTGCAAAGCTATGCTCTTGCAAGAGTCTTCACATTTCTTTAGAATTCTAGAGTAATTCCGCCAACATAATAATACTTCAACAAAATAGCAATATATTTCATGCCCACATTTTACACACTTAATAGACATAAAACAAGCTAACTAATCTGCAACAAACTTTACTAATTTGCAAAAAAAATCTTCAAATAGTAATAATATAATACGCTACTTAAGGCAACAGTTAATGATGTCATTTAGTTAGGAGCAAAGATGGCAATAAGTCAAAAAAAAATTAAACAATAATGTTTACCTCTTTTAGATCAACACAACATACTTCTTACCTAATCAAAATCTCTTGCATTCCATTGTGTCATAGTTTCCTTACTCCCAATACTTGTTCCTGCAAGTTGTTAACATGACTAGGTGCACACATAAGATAATGAATGATTAGATACCTGATTATCAAGCTCAACCATATTATTAATTTAAACTAGATAGTCAAAAGAATAGTTTATGAATGGATTCCAATTAGGGATAGCGTATGCATAACATCAAGAGAGGTTGGTGGGTTCAAGAAAGCTTTAGAAAGATAGATCCTAAGGGCCAGACCTAATCCTTAGGGGCTCGTCTTAGATGGCCTTGCCTATGTAACATTTGCGCAGAGGCTCCATAGTTTGACAACTTGAGTTTGCTCCAACTCATTTGACTCACCCACATAGGGTATATCCACTAAGTTTCAAAAGCTGATTCTACCTCAATCACAATCATAACACAATAACACTGATATACACTAAACTCGATCATCTACTAAAAAACATCATGTGTCCCATACAAATTACATACTATAAGAGTGGGTACACAACCCTTTCTAGGGTCCATTTCCCCAAATGATTTTCACGATCGACTGCCACCCACTTAGGTGAAACCAAGGATAAAATACCTAGTTTAGGTTATATTAGTGAAATATGGAGCATAGACATAATTACTTATATTGTCACAAACAATGCCACAAGGTAACATACCAATAACCAAATCCTTAACACTGCTAAAACAACTCAAGAAAAATTACCCCAAAGGTTTTAAATGTAAAATAACTCAAATGAACTAAATTCTATTTTCATTAATTATGATTAGTCAATAAACTAAATGTTCTTTTCATCACTCTTATAATCTAAATGTTACTCTTACTTTTTCAAACTATTCTTTTGCATCATTTAAACATAACTAAAATATAACGATGTAACACATAATCAAAGTTCCATAAGTAGGAATACTTAGTCAACCCTAACACCACAAATTAAATCGCCCATAACTAGGGTATATCCTCTTAGTAAGCTTCTTACAATTGATTGGTCTATAGTTATTCAATTAACCATTAGGTCTTCATGAAAAAATTGATATTATATATTAACATCATTATTTTATTTGTCTCACAACAATAATAGTTATGCTATAGATAACATAATTTCCTTACATTAATATTATTTATTTATTTTATTATTATTATCATTTTCTTTGATGTGTATCAATAATAGTTCATAGATTAATAAGTTCACCATCTACATCAACCATATTGCAATGAGGTTTAATTTATATCAATACTACTATTAATAATCCAATAGCAATACTTATATTCATAATAAGATTACTCTAATTTGGTTTTCAATAACTTTATCAATATCACATTTGTCATTGGTGATAACAAATTCTCAATTGATAATTTCCATTGGTATTATCACAGTTACCTCTCAGACGAGAACTTTAAAGTCAAATGCCATAGATTGGATGAGGGTGATTAAATGTGAGTGGTGGTGTTAATGTTATTTGATGATACTAGTAGTATAATATATAACAAGATAATAATATAAATGCATATTATTTCTTTATTTATTATTTATAAATTTGCATACCTCAATTCCAAATACACCAACCATAAACATAATGTCAACATTACTTAGGCAATGCAATTAGATTCACTGTCCAACTAATTAATACTAGCTCTGTTCTCAATATGGTACAATAACCCACATAGACCATTTAAGCCAACTTTAGGTAATTAATGAGTTTAACACTTAACCATTAGAACATTAATCATAAATATAATACAATAACTAATAATATCTTACTTACATTGCTTGATTAATGAGTAGGTCACTAGGAATTGTTGACAAGGTACCCGAAATGGACCTAAGGTCTAAACTCGCATCAAATACTTGCACTAAAGTTAAGATTAAATACCTCATAAAATCTTAATGATTGGTCCTTTCAACAACTAATGTTATTGTATAGAGAAACCACATTAACAACTCAAATACTTTATACTCTAAGTCAATCAATTGAGATATTGTTAATGCTCATTTGTAACTTGATCATATATCATTTATTTATAACATCTTTTGATAAAATTAATAATCACAACCAAGCAAGGCCATACATAACTATTCTTATTTGTATAATGAAAAGTATGAAATTTGTGCTAACTAGGTCCATTATCACGACGTAGGAAACATAATCTACAAGTAGCAAGTAAATCTTCCATAACTATGTAAATCTAGGACACGAGGTATATTGTTACCACCTACTAATAAAATCTCTACATGTATTATGGGGAGTTGACTAGGCGGTCTTACAATATACTAGTTCAAAATACAAGTGCTCAATATATAGGAGCTTACAATGCATTAATTAGACATTTCTAAAATCCAACACACTAGTTTGAAGATGTAACATAGAAAATGCCAAAACCACTACACATGCATAAGAAATAAGTTTCCAATTGTCAACACATGCAATATTGCAATTGTCAATTGTCACTAAACCTGCAAGTGCAAAACTTGCACCTACCAAAATATAACTACGCCTCCAAAGTGCTCACATTCCATACAAACTCAACATGAAATACAAAGTGTCTTCATGCACAACTCCACCTATAAACGGTAACTTCCAACTTGACTCCTTGAAATAGAAATTGCAAGTTGTAACTCACAATGCAACATGAAATAATTATCAAATATAATTTCATCAGTAAATCATTAAAAAATCAACACTTCAAAATCAAAGTTTGAGACACCTTATTCCTAACACTCACAAATAAGCACCCAAATACTAGGGCTCTAAAGATAGCAATGATAGAAGGCACTCAATCCTATCATGGACTTTTTTCAAAGTTGATCTTGATGAAAAAAATATGTTGCCAATATAGGCTAACCTGTCCCATACTCTCCCAAACAGCTAAAATATTGTCCAAGATTTGCCCCTGATTCCTAATTCTAAGAGCTAAAGTGCTTTAGCAAAGGATTAAAGTAGTTCTTTTTCTTTTTGAGAAATAGTTTTATTGCATTATGGTTGATCTGAATCAATCGATCATGTTGACACACCACACTCCCATATGATACACAATAGCATCTTTTTTCCTTTTCAGTATCTTTAGAAGACCCAGAAACAACAGGTGAACATAAAAAAAAAAATCTACAACAGCACAAAGTGAAACAAACAAAAAATGAATGTTTTTTGTTATGCTATTTTTTAGGAGCATGACTTCTTCCAGATTAAAAAGAAATAATTTCCAAGTCAAGAAATAGCATTGATAAGAAAACAGAACAAATAAGTGAAATCATAATCTAAAATGAAAAAGCAAAATTCGGTTTTGCATACTTCTTAGTTATTATATTTATTCTAGTTCTTATAACTAAGAATAGTTCCTCAAATTCCCCCTCAAACATAGTTCTTATATTTATCCTAATTAATAAGTCAGTGTTTTTGAGTGTATTCCCACTCAGTAAGGCTTAATCAAAATATACGCACTGCACTCAGTTCAATTCAAATATGTACTCCCCTGTAACACCTACTTGATTGACAGACTGAAAATGTTCATGTTCAGCATAAAATGACAAGGATGATAAAACAAATATTCCATAAACTAATGGAGAATTCAAAACTGATAAAACAAATATTCTATAAACTAAAAACATGGAGAATTCAAAACTAGAATCAAACATTACTTGATACAAAGGAAAAGACTTCATAAATTGTGAAATTCTCAGTGAGAAATCATCAATTGTTGAAAAAGAAAATCACAAGATTCCCATAGAAATTCTAAAACAATACAACTTATAAAGTCATGTATTAATGAAACTCGTGCAATTTAATAGGAATTCTCAAAATATGGCTGTCTGAATAAGACACAATATACTGGTGACAAAATATTGAATGAATATAACGAATTATAAGATAATCATTTAGATGCTGACTGAATTTGTTCCATGGTGAAGGGGCAAATTTAAGGCAGGTGATACCTGATCAAGAAGCCACCAGGCTGAGTTGACTGGCTGTGACATGGCGCAGCCAGGGTCAAACCCAGAGGGCTGAGACCCCCTAATATCAAGCCTTTCTGCACGGTCTATTTAATCGAGTTCAAGGATGGGCGAATAACTCCACACTGATCAACAGTTTGAACTCAGAGCACTTTGAACATCTTAAGGGATTTAGTTATTATTGATTTTGGACATGGAGTCAGGCTTTTCCATTCCAAACTATATTAGAGCATTGTCTAGAGCTAGGCCTAAACTAATCCAACTATCAACTAAAATAGAAACTCACATTTTTTTAGAAAATATACAGCAGACTGTTATATATCAGAAACATATAGGAAACCCTCATTAGTCTAATTCTTCACTAGAAGCAAAGTTAAAAATCAGCCCAATGAACCAAAATAGCACCAGAAATGCTTTTTCTGGAAACTGTTTCTCCAATACGGAAAACTCTTCATGGCTCTTATCAGGCTGGATTGAGAATGGGTGAAACAGAGCATGTCTTCCTTATGAGACCAAACATTTCCATTATCACAAGAGAGCTGAATTAAAAAAGTGTTAGGGCTAAGTCACACTGATGAATCGAAATGGTTGGCATCTTCGAAAGGATTCCTTCTTTGCCTAGGTTGAAATGTTGCATTTGCAATATATTCCACTTCAGTTGTCATTACAGGTTTCCGTTTCTGAGAAACCCTCTTATCTGTAACATTGGAGTTGGATAGTCCTAAAGATTGTTCACACATAATTGCTTTGGCATCAGCAATTACTGCAGGATTGTGTTCTGCAGCATACAGAATCCTTTGAACTGCAGAAACTACCTGCATAAAGAAGAGAAAAATTGAACTAAGTTGTAAGGTATTCGGTAACCAACAGCTTGTATGAACAGGCCTGATAAAGACATAACATGAGAGCTTCAAAGACGAAATGTCATTTGAAGGATCATGAAAAGCCATTTTCACTTGAATGCCTTTTTCTCAATATTGACAGTCAAAGAATAGAAATGAGACAGGAGACTTGTGCTCACTGGCAAATTTTTCACAGCTGGGTTTTGGAACAGAATTTCAATGTTTCTTAATTTTGCAAAGTAGAATTCTCTTTCCTTTTCCAAGCTAGCCACAGACACCTGTAATTCAGTAAGCTGCAAGAGGGAAATGTTTTAGTAATGAGATGCATGCTGATTGAAAGGATTTAAGACATGATTCGATATACAAAAAGAATGGAGTATTTGATATAAACCTGCTCATTAAGCTTCTGAATTTGTGCTGGAACAACAACTGGAACTGGATAAGCAGCAGAGATCATTTGCCCCCCTGCTGTTGATGTAAAAAACTGAGCATTTCCAGCAGTATTAATGGGGACTTTTCTTGTTGCCTTGTGTACTTCATTGGCAACAGGAGTTTCATGTTGCCTGGTGCCTGAAACTGCATGGTGTTTGGATGCAGAGCTTGCCTTCTTATTAACTTCTTTAGCTCCTTTACACACTTCTCTTCGTTCCAAACCATTGTAACTGAAACACCCCAAATGAAAAAATGCAAAATCTTCTCAAAAGTATTTTAATGGAACAAGGGAAGCAAAAGGTCTTATTGCAGAGAAAAATAGCCTTCTTGTTAACTACTTAACCCCCTTCTATAAACTTCTCTTTGTTCCAATGCATTGTAACTAAAACACCCCAAATAAAAAAATCCAAAACCTTCTTAGAATCATTTTGATTGAACAAGAAAATCGAAAGGTCTTTTAGCAGAGGCAGCAGTAGATATCTAGCGCATAGAATTTTTGGCTACAGGGTCATCATAAATCCAATCCTCAAACTAAGTTGATTTCCATTTCACTAAATTAGAACCACTTAATACCTGACTCCAGTTAAATTCCAAGAACACACTCTTGCCCCTAATATGCAACCGACACAGGACATAGGTAACTTAAAACCCTGATGGTTGCAGGTTTGACTGACATAGCACTCCCTTGATCCTCAAACACTAAATCTATACCCTCAAACTGTAGAGCGCTTTACCCTTGGCCACTACATATTTATTTATGCATTATCACTAGAAAGATGGAAAGAGTAGAGTACTTAATCGTAATCCCGTCATTGACAGAGTCACAGTATCGTTTCAGCCATTGCACGAACTCCAGATTATCAAGCCCCTGCCTTTTATTAGCTTATTGACCTCAATTTTCTGCAATATACACACTCATGCCCCTTATGTGCAACCGCCACAGGACATAGATAGCTTAAAACCCTAAATGTTGCAGGTTTGATTAACCTAACACTCCCTCGAACCCCAGATACAAAATATATACCCTCAATCTGTAGAGCGCTTTACCAATGGCCATTACATATTTAGTTATGCATTATCAAAAGAAAAATGGAAAGAGGAGAGTACTTATTGAAAATCCCGCCATTAACAGAGTCGCAGTATCGTTTCAACCATTGCACGAACTCCAGGTTATCAAGCGTCCTGCCTTTTATTAGCTTATTCACTTCAATTTGCTGCAAAAGACAGAGAAACAAACTATTACATTTCTCTTATTACGCACAGCATCAAGGAAAAGAAAAAAGTTAAGCATGGTCTACCTTGGATATTTTAAGCTTGTTGAAGACATCATGAAGAACTTTATAATTCTGAATCATTTCATATTCATTCTTGGCATCAAAATTAACCTTGTGCATTGGCACTACTCCTGGATGTGTGGCATCTATTAATTGGCAGTGCACTGCTCCAGATGCAACCTATACACAACCAAAAAAAAAAAAGCCGCAGCGTTTACTTTCTACTTCATAGCAGATAAAGCATAAAAATGACCGGAAAAAATGAAACATATTACATCTTCAACTTTGTGAAGTTGGAGATTGAGGGTGGTATTGATCCATTGAAGGATTTCATTCCTGCCAACAAAATACCCTGAATCCATCAGTCCAATCTTTGATCGCTTCTGTTTGTGTGTGAATTTACGTATTGACAAACCCTTCCCTGAAAGCTATTGGAGACATAAAACGCTCATTAGTATAGCCGTTTGGAGGGCTTTATTTTGAAATTCCTTACAGATTCAAATCGTCATTATCTACCGCTCGTATAGACGTCGTCATCATATACGAAGTTTAAACCCAAGGATTAGCAGTGCATTTGGAGCGTAAGATCTAAGCAGTTCCATTAAGTGTTAATCAAAACATAAAATCTAATTATTAACATGGGGTCCCCACATAAGGGACTTGCGCTCTATTTCTTATTTCAATCGTAATTTTATGGAATTGAGAAATATAGTTGTATTATCAAAATAACAGCAATCTTGTATCACTTAAAAATATTTGTCTTTGTTTGTAAGTTTTTAATAACATTCTAGTCATCACCTAGTTATTGTAGATCCTATCACATTTCATTGCACTTGCCTATTTTATCTTACAGTTAAGAAATACATATTCTAAATTAAGTCTACAATGTTTCATCCAAATCTTTAAAGATTATTAAGCTCTAGCCTCACCATCAGCCATAATAAGATAACAACTAGTTTCACTATTCAAGATTGTAGCACCTTTCTGAGGCATGTGACAACGAAGGAACATGTTTCTAAATTCATTGGATTCATGAAAGCTCATGGTATGAACTCAATCAAGATTCATCAATCCATCGTCACCACATTCATTCCAAAAGATTATATCTATACATTAGCTCAACTACATGTTTCATTAGACATTGAGTTTTGAGTCTTCTTGTGGTTAGTTGAGATCGTTTTTAAAGCTAGGAGCTACCATATAATCATTTCTAATGATCATTCAAAAGGTAACACAAAATGTAGAAAGATAGATTATGGGTACCTCAACATGAACATTGAAATGTTATGTCATTTAAATTCTATAATTCACGCATAATGTATCATTTGTAATTAAATGGTTCTGATCAATCATAATGTAAAGTCTATTATGACAAACTATAATTCTTTTATAAGTTTGAATTAATAAAGATCATTAATTTATATAATTTACTTATATACTATTATATTTGTTTATTTAATTATATGATTGAATAATTTTTCATTATATATTTAAATCATAATTCCAAATCTAAAAATATTCCAAATGGAAAACTTATAATTTCATAAAATCTCAACCTATTTGATGAGTGAAAGGTAGCTAAAAGCACTTAGTTTAGTGCATAAAATCTATTCATTCTATTCAAATATCTAAAGGGTACGTGACCATTGACTAAAGTGATTACCCCTAATTCTTCTTTTCGTTCTTATCAGGTGTCACACTTTATGAAATAAATTTTTCCAAAGACCTTTTCTCCCTTCTATAATATCTGTACAGCGCATCATCTCACACATAATTAAAAAAACGGTCTTTATGTTGGCATAAAAGCTACTCTTTTTGGTTTCACATATTTTTCGATGCTCTTTAGGGATTTCAAATACTATTAAATATGTCAAGCTTATAAGTTGTATAGAGGACAACCAAAAACTAACAAGGCGATAAATATTTTTGATTTATCTAAGAATTTTGTTGAACATGCAATGTAAATGAATTAAATAAATATAAGATTATGGAGATATGGTACATATTTTAGAATTTTAAAGTTATGTTATTCTCGTAGGTTAATCTTTGAAGAGTATTGTATAATATTGATCATTTATATTTTTAATATTATATGTGTTTGTATTTATATTATTGATAGAATTTATGTTTGCATATATTTTTGATAAAATAAGAGTATAAAGAAAATATAATTACTATCAATTAGAAAATAAAATGGTTAGAGAGATTGTTCATATTTTAATCGTTTTAATTGAATCTTGATCTTTATTTAAAAAATAAGATGAAGTGCTATTCAATTAGAGGATGTGGATCCCATTACAAATGTGCATTATTTCATAGTGCTTGTAGATCTCAACATGTTAATTGTTGGTGTAAATAGTGACGTTATCTATCTAGCTAGCTTTAAGCATGTCTAGGAGAGTCTTATTCACACTAGTTAAGTCTCCACTTAGGGACTTTTAGCTTTTGTCTCACTTCATGGTTGAGACACATGTAATCACCTATTGAGACACATATTGCATCCACACTTATCAAGTGAGATCACAGGCGTTCCACATTTGGAGGCCTAGTCAGTCATTGTTTTCTACCTTCTATCCTCCTCATCCTTTCCTATCTATGCAAGGTTCATCATTGTATTTTACACAATCTCGTTTGTATATTGATAGACATACTATTGTGCTCATTGTTTTCACTTGTGGAAGGTTATCAATGCATTCTTTCAAATATTGGTTGATCCTAACATTAATCATGTGAATCACAATGTTATTTATCACATTTGTGAAGTTTGAAGTGTTGTTTATAGGGTTGAAATGTTCAAAAGATGTAAAGTTGTAAATTTGACTCTAAATCATTCAAATCTTTTGTAGGAGGCACAACCCCAATCCAAGCATGCTTGTGTTTGCATCATTCATTATTTTTGTACGTCATTTTAATGTGTATCATTTCTTTATGTACTCTACCCCACTTAGATCTAATTCGACACTATTCACCCATTGTAAATAACCAATCTAAGAAATATTTAGTTAGGTCACCTATGTTAAGTTTTTATTAAAGATGGTCATTCATAATGTTTTATCTAAACTCCCTTAGTGAAAGTGCTTATATGGATTTTTCCCTTGGTGAAATTAGGTCTTTCTAGCTTTTGGGGGTTTTAGGGACATCAAAACATGTCCTTGATACCTAAGTTCCCTAGTTCTTCAAATTCCCAAGAGAGTGAAAATGTGTAAGATCTTGGGTTTGAAATTATAAGGGTCATGATGTAGATGTGTGGTTTAATTTATTCCCTTTGAAAGTCATTGGGGTGTGGACAAGTTTGTATATGTGTTGGTGAGTCTAATTGTCATCATTGCAAGCCCATGGACATTCAAAGGTCCTTCACACCTTTGTACATATTTACTTGATCCTAGTTTCTCCCAAAGTCCCAAACCTTGATGTCCATAACTCTTTGTCCCATACTCCTAGAGGGTGCTGGCAAGAAGTTGAGTCCACTTTTTGGCCAAAAAGTGGAAGTTTTCCCTGATTTTCAGAGTTTGACACATTTGACCTTAAAATTTGAAGCACTTAGAGATGAAATCTTCAAACAAGTCACCAATCATAAAATGTAGTACTCAAAGTCTAGTTTCCAAATATGTAATTTATTTCGATACCCAGATTGTACAAATTGAGTTTCAATAGGCTTTTGTAAAAACCACTATTAAAAAGTTTTTACCATACCATGCATGTGTATGACATCCATATTTTGACTTAAATTATCATATTTTCTAAATCCTTTGGGAAAAGACTTGTGATTCACTGAAGCTTGTCTTGGATATTTTTTTGTAATTTTTTATTGAATATTTTTTTTTTGTTAATTTTTTATCAGACATATGTGTTGTTTAGAAAAATCATCGTGTACGACATGCATAAGATGACCTAAAGTTATCATTTTTTGCAAAAAAAAAATTAAAATTGAAAAGAATTGTCTGAAGTTTGTCCTTGTGCAATCCATTCGCCAAAATGTTATGTTGATCAAAAGTTATTAAAATAGTAAAAAACACTGATATTTAAAGTTTATGGACCAATTTCATCAAAAATTAATTGAAAAATAGAAAAAAAAATCCAATTGTAAAAAAAATTACATATTTGAAATCTACATTGTCTCATCTAAAATGGGTTTTAATTTCGTCAAAAAATTCTACAAAAAAAGTCGTCAGCCATATGTCCAAACTTGATTTTTTTCCCTAACATTGTTAGAACCCTCAACTTGTAGGTCAAACCAGGTTGAAGGCCTAGGTTCGGACTCCCAATGCTTTTCCCGAACCAAAATCCGAGGAAAAAACTTGACCACAAGGCAAAAAAAAAATCAAATTATAAAAAACGGGATCCCGTTTCCGATTATTCAATGCGGTGACCATTGGTAGGGGAACGGGATCCCGTTTCTTTTCAACTATGTTATTTAAATTTATTGTCAAATTTTACTATGAAGTCTGCAACTTCACATGTATGGCCGAGAGCAGTAAAATTGGTCTATTTTTCATTGAGCATTTTTTTTACAGGTGGTGACTTGCTTTTTTGATTAATTTTTTCAAAGAAGAGATCCCATTTTTTCAAAGAAAGAACAAAAGGTCTTCAACTTGCAATATGAATTGATTTTTTCAAAGGAGGCATGAAGAAATTAGTTTTAAAGTGGAATTGTGCTAGTTTTCTACTTTTTTTGAGGAACACAAGAGGAAAAATTTAGTCCTTATAGGTCTTGAACTTCCAATTTGAATCGAATTTTTTGAAGAATTTCACTATTTACATTCATTTGTGCTTGAGAATTTTATACTAATGGGAAATATATATCGTAATAAGAGGAGGAAGACATTGACTCCTGAAGAAATTGAAGCAAACAAAGAGAAGGAGAGATAGAGACAAAGAGAAAGAGAAAGAAGAATGAGAATTTAATCAATGAATGATGAGGGACCATCCAATTCCACAACTATTGAAGATGAAAACATAGAGGAGACCATGGTTGTAGATGAAGCGAATTTGCAAGAAGTCAATTTGGAGAAGAATATGATTATGCAATCAAGTCCTACTATGTCTTCAAATCCCTCTTTCAATGCTATGGAGAATGTTTCAATATGCACAAATCCAGGTTCGTCTTCAAATCCACATGTTAGTGAAATGGTAAATTCGTATGTAGAAATTTTACAAGATGTTGGACTTAACGATGTTAACAATGATAATATTCAAAGAGATGAAACTTTTATAGAATTTTTTGAAAATGATAATGAGAATGATCCTTTTGTTGAAAATGAAATTGAGAATAATCCTTTTATTGAAAATGAAAACAAAAACCGTTTTGTTGATGTAAATGAAAACAAAAACCGTTTTGTTGATGTAAATGAAAATGAAAACCGTTTTGTTGATGAAAATGAAGATGAAAAAGTAAATCGTTTTGAAGTTGAAAATGAAAATGAAAATGAAAATGAAGATGAAGATGAAGATGAAGATGAAAATCTAGAATGTGATGTTGAATTTAATGAAAATACTTTTTTTAAAATTGAAAGTGGTGTTTTTGATAATCTTCCTGGTCAAATTTCTTGGAGGCAAATAAGAACACATGCAAATAAAATATACAACGAATTCTTTTATCGTAAAAAAATTACAATTCAATGTCAACTAATGATGCAATTGATGAGAATGCAAAAAATGAGGAAAATAATGAAAAGGTTAGGCTTTTTTGTTAAACCAAAAAGAAAAGATCAATCATTAAAACATGCTATGTGTACTGTTGCTAGTGCCATTCAATCGATTGGAAAAAATAGTCGATCTAAAGATAAAAATGTAGCAAGAAGAGCTATAACAACTGCTATAGTTAATAAAACAACTTTGAATAAAAGAATGGTAAGAAATATTAGTGAAGTTTTAAAAATACATCCTAAAACATTGCTAAGAGCGACAAAAAGAAGAATAATTATAGAAAATGATCCTATCAACCAATGTTGGAGTTTCAGTGGTCGACTCCCGAGGTCTGATATGAAATTGAATGTTGAAATTAAATCTTTGATTGAAAAATATTGGCATGATAATACTAGGGTTTCATCTAATGCTAGAGATGTTTTAAAATTAAGGGTGGGGTCCAAAGTTTGCGATCCTCACCCAAAACACCTATTAGATACAACACAAACTGAATTTTATAGAAAATTTTGTGGTGATTTAGTGTTACCCGGTAATATTAAAATAAGTCAAAGGTCTTTTGAAAAATGTAAACTGTGGTATGTAAAAATTAATAAGCAACGAATATCTTGTTGTTGTAAAACGCATGTTCAATTTCGTTATTTTTATGATGTTTTTCGATATATACATTGTACCTTGCATACTAACATGATTATCTAGGAATGCGGTATTAATATGCCACCTGAAGCAATAAGGGATTTTATTTCAAGTTTGTTTTGTGAAAGATCTAATGGTAAATTGTTTTACTTAAGTTCTTGTATTTCTAAACAATGCATTGACTGTGGAATCCTTTCATTCTTAGGAATTTGTATGCATGAAAGTGTTGATAATGATTTTGGACAACAATTAGTAGAAGTTAAAAGATTTAAGAATGTTCACTATTCTTTAAAAGATGGAAAAATAGGAAAGCGTTGTGATTTAGTTATAGAAAAAGTTAGTGTGCATGCTTTCATGAGTGAATTTAAGAATAAGATAGTACCAAAATATATCATGCACTCTCAACATGCACGATGGCTTGATGGCCAATTTCGCGCATGTAGTAACACATTTCCAATTGGTACTATACTTCCAGTGGTTGATTTTGCAGAAAATTATACTCTAGCTCTGCAAGAGGAAATTCAATCACAGTATTATAATTCAGTGCAAGTAGCTATGTTTTTCCATATTATTCATAGACATGCAGATAATAGCACTGAGGATGATAGAAAAGTTATGAGGGGGTATCATTTTTATTTGAGTGACAACCGATTACACTCATCAGAGTTTGTTCAATATTGTTTCAGTATATTTTACAAAAAATTAAGACAAAGAGGAATCCATATGAAAGAACACCTCATATGGTCAGATAATTGTACGGGGCAGTTCAAGAATGCTCGAATGTTCTATTGGTTAAGTAGGATTCACAAATAACTTAATGTCCAACATATATGGAGTTTTTTGAAGTTGGGCATGGTAAAGGAGAACATGATGGAGCTGGTGCGTGTGTTAAAAGAATTCTTGCTAGAGAACAATTAAAATTTGAAGATGCGGTAAAATTTAAAGATGCATGTGGGATTGTTGATTGGTGTAATACAATATTATCTACACCTGGTTCGAGTGAGTACTCTAGAGTTCATCTATTCTTTTGGTTGGTTGAAGAAGATAACATTGTACAGGTCTAGAGTTGACTATGAGACAATTAGTGGATCTACTAAATGGCATTCATTTAGGAGTTCGACAACAAGCACATGGACTATTTGGACAAGGGAGCTTGCATGTTTTTGCCAGTTTTGTATCTCAGGAGATTGGGAAGCATGTGAAAATACATAATGGGTTGAACAGTGGGAGCAAAGATCGTTGACACCTGCACAAGCACATGATCAATATGAAATAACTATTGAAGAAAATGATCAAGTGTTTGCATTTGAAGACTATGATCGTGTTTCAGACCTTGTACAAGAAGGTAATTTAATTCAATTTATTTCATTTAATTTCGCTTTATTAAGTAATTTTGTAATACTAAATTTTTTATATTGATATGCGCAAGTTATTAAATCAATTTTTGTTTGCAGGACATGTGTATGTTGTTGTTGCACCTGAGGGAAATGAAGAGAAAACGTAATATTGGTTGGCTCATTGTGTGGAGAGTAAACATAAGTTAATATCACCTCGAGAAGATGATGATGTCTATCATTATCCAACATGTACCATGATCCCCTTAAGACATCCCCTTAAGCAAATTTTGATAACAATTTTTTTGATCCCCTTAAACAATTTTTTAGAACAAGTTTTTCATCTCATTAAGAAAATTTTGAGAACTTATATGATGATTGTTTTCATATTTTCCAATAGGATCGGTTGTGATTGTTGGAACTTGGCTACGAAAATACCTAGCAAGGAAGAATGGTCTACCTGCATTCGAAGATTATGAACCACATAAAAAAATTATACATTATTCACATTTGGTGGTGGCAACAAATATAAAACTAGATCGGCATCGTGGAAGACCTACAAATAAAGTGTTATGGAAAATTTCTATGGAAGAGAATGAGACAATCATAGATGCATTACAAAAAAGAGAGGATGCAGATGGTACAATGGAATAAGTAAATACAAGTAAATGTAGTTTAAGTTTTATATTGTCCTTTTAAATAGAGGTAATTATTAGTTAAAATATATTTAAATACATGTTTTGATTACATATTGATATTGCTTGTACATTAATAGTTAAAATTTATTTATTATCCTTTTTACATCCTTAAGCCATCATTGCATTGATCTCATACTTTGAAACAAAAAGGAGAGGATGCCTGGATTCAACCTACACACGTGTGGAATACTTTTAAATGCAGGTACTTGAGTTGTGTACATATAGATAGTTTTATATAAATTAAAATATGTATGATTTGATGATTTCATTGATATTGCTTGTACCTTTTTGATATTAGGCGGTGTGAAGACCTAGTACATTCTGGGCATGAGTTTGAGATGTTCTTGAGATGGCATATCCAAATTTTGTAAACATTATTTTGAGATGACATATATATACATGTATGTCCTTGTATGTCTACAAATCACTAAATTTCATGCATACATTATTGTTAAATCAATTATATCCTTAAGATGTTGTATTATGACCCCTTAAGACATTCCCTGAATACATTGTATTATGACCCCTTAAGACATTATATTATGACCCCTTAAGTCATCCCCTTGAGACATTGTATTATGAACCCTTAATACATCACCTTAAGACATAATATGACCCCTTAAGACATCCCCTTAAGATGTAATATGACCCCTTAATACATCCCCTTAAGACTTTAAATTATGACCCCTAAGACATTCTATTATGAACCCTTAAGACATCCCCTTAAGATGTTATATTATGAACCCTTAAGACATCCCCTTAAGACTTTGTATTATGACCCCTTAAGACATTCTATTATGAACCCTTAATACATCCCTTTAAGATGTTCTATTATGAACCCTTAAGAGATCCCCTAAAGATGTCGTATTATGACCTCTTAAGATGTCCCCTTAAGACGTTGTATTATGACCCCTTAAGATGTCCCCTTTTTTGTTTTCAATGTACGACTTATAAATTAGTATTGGATTCCAATATTTGTGTTGATAGCTTAAAAAATAGTATTGGATGCCATTATTTGTTTTGACAGCTTATAAATTAGTGTTGGATTTTATTATTTATATAATTTATTAATGCTTTTGTTCTCTAATCTTGTATGGTTTTGTTTATTTCTTAAAATTTTATCCTTTCTGGTATATAAATGAATTGCTTTGGTTTGTAAATTATGATTTATTGACTAATTATTGATTGACATGAATTGAATAAGTTCATTGACTAATTATAGCTAATTATTGAATGTACATATCATGTATGAGATCACTAAATTTGTAAACTATAATTATTGAAATGTCCTATTAATTTCAACTTTAATTTCATATTTATATTTAATTTCACATTAGTGTCCTATATTAATATCTTGACTATGAACATAAAATGCATAAATGTATGTGTAAATTAAAATTTCAAACAATAATAAAGTCCATAATTTATGTAAATATATTAAGTGCATGAAACCAATATATTAAGCGCATGCAAAAAAGTCCATCAGAGTACAACCCATGAACTAAAGTCCAACTAAGTACTCAAGAACCATGAATTATAAAGTCCAACAGAGTACATGACAAACCAAAAATATAGTCCACAAGATAAACAAATATAACCCACAAAATCATGTTTCTAGGTCATGTGTTGTCTCTATAATCAAGAGACCTCTTCGTGCCATGTGGATTATGCAGATGACTTGAAACACTCTATACAAGAGAAAGATGAAATCATATGTAAGACAATGAAAAAAAATTTAATGACAATTTAATTTATAATTCATCATATTAAAATTAAATTACCGTTATATCTGGGTTTGGATGCTCTACTGCACCTGAAGCAACCTCTACATTCTCTAAATCAATCTACACAAACAAGACAAAAAAAGTTGAAATTAGATGCACAAGTCTACAATAAAAAATGATTTAATTGAAATTAATTATAATTTATCATATTTTAATTGTACCATATCCATAGGTTGTGCACCCTCTTCTGCAGGACATGTTTGTACATTCTCAACTACTAGATGTGTCACATGCTATAAATAAAAAAATTAAATTACCATTTGATCTGGAGCCTACTCCACATGCCCTCCTGGAGGTGTAACTATGTTTGGGTCAGGGCTGAAAGTCGCACTAAGAAAGTCCTACAAGATCAAAGTTTAAGCATGTACATACTTGAATTAGGAAAATATATATATATTCAAGTTTGCACATTCTGTGTAGAATTTTTTTTAACCAACCTAAAAATCAGAGGTCTCACTAGTAACCGCAAAATCTAATGTTTGCCTGATGCCCATTCTGATTGTGGTATCAACCTAGACATACATGTAGACATGTAACACAAGCTTATAATATTTACAAGTGTACATGCACATTTCATATATAGTGAATTAAAAATTCATAATTGTAACTATACTAATGTAAGTTAAACAATTTACAATATAAATGTACCTGCCCTTGGTCTACGACAGCCGATAGTGGAGGAGTGATTGACAACCCCTCAAGTGGAATTGACGTGGAAGTCGATTGACTCGCCTAAACCAACATAAATATTTCAAACATATATGTTATTCAATTATAAATTTAAAACTCAAGTTAAAAATCATTTCATTTATAATTTAAAAAATTGAAATCAAAATACCCCATAAGGGTTGCTGATTAGGACTAGTGTCGATGTATGTACTCATCAGGGAAAACTTTAAGAAACCCCCCCCTCGGCGCAGGTGTAAAATCCTGGCGAATCCTGTATACTTCCCAATGAAAAATATTAATTTTATTGGCGATTTTATTCATTTTTCGGGAAAAAAATAATCCCAATTGGCGAATCTTTTATAATCCCTGGAAGTTCATGGAAAATCTTGGCGAATTGCAAAATTTTTTAATCGAATAAAATATTTTTCATCGGCGATTAAAACTATTTTTCAAACCAGAATTTTTTTTTCCATTGGCGATTAAAACCTTTTTTCAAAGCAAAAAATATATTTTCATTAGCGAATTAAAAAGAATCTCAAAATAATAAAAAAATCCAGTGGCAAAATAAATAGATATGCCAACGAAAAATCATAGGGGTCGTTCGATGAATGTTCGATGGATGATTGTAGTTGCATTCCAGAAGTAAATCTCTAAAGCACTAGACTTGCGATTTGAAACCTCCAAAATAACACTATAACCGTTAGATGCGGACATGTGGCGAGATCAAGGCTCATCGCTCATCACTCATTCTATCTTTTCAATGCCTCGACATTGTACATTTCATTTAATTGGAATTCTTAATCTTTTTGAAGAAAGTGTGGTTGTCGTACTGCTAGTGCAGGCAGTGGCGGCGATTAATGCCATATGTGATATGAACATCTGAAGCAATTTCTTGGACAACTCATAGCTTTAATGAAACAATATTTGTAATGATTTCATATCGTTTGATCTTTGAGTGATTTTGATAGCTTGTCAGCTTGAGGTACAGTTCAAGTTGGCATGTAGCCAGACGTCAATCAAATTAAACATTTTAATTATATAGGCCGGTAGCGGCACTGGTGGCCCATAAATAGGGATAGTGATTCAGTGAATAGTAGATAGTGCCATAAGGGTTTTTATTTTCTAGGGTTAATAAGGATTTACGAAGAAGATGATGCAGTATTGGGGATACTATAAATTCTCCTACATACAGTTATGTAGTTATAGAGTAATCAGTAAAAGACAAATTTCCTTCAAGTTCAGAATGGGTGGAATTGGAAAGAAGTTGATTTGGTTAACCTGACTTCTTAGACGAGTTTTGAACCAGGAAGAGGAGCTCTGATGGAGGTAAGTGCTATACCGGTGCATGGAAGATGTGTGCAAAAGATGGGAGCAGATTTGCTTCTCCTCTTGTATTCTAACAACTCCCATTTCCCCAACATGGCCCTGGTTCTCAAAGGGGATAAATACATTTTGTATCTTCATAGCTCCCATTTCCCCAGGACTGATTAGAACCCCCTTTCCCCAGCATGGTTGGCAAAACCACCAACAGAAGCTTGGAATCCTGAATTTATTTTCAGAGCCACATTTGTATTACGTTGTCACCAGCAAAAGCTTGGAATCATGCATTTATTTTTAGAGCTACATTTGTAGTAAGTTTTCAATAGCAAAAGCTTGGAAATTGGAATCAATTTGTAATCCATTGTAATGAGCAACAACTTGGAATAAATTATTAAATTTTGTCTATGTAAAGTACTAAAGTGACAAACTGACATATGTTATTTATACAAAACAGGAGCTACAGTGCTACTCGCCTATAAAAAGATATGTAATAATGTGACATTGAAATTCGGTTGCAATAAAATAAATGGTTGTGTTGTGTTATTCTTGATTCCTTGAATCTTCGTTATTCATTTACGCTTAAGAGTAAAGAGTTGTTTTTTGAGTTTGGAACTTCAGTGTCTATTAATAATTTAATATATTTAAATCAATTTTTTTCTTTCGGTAAATTAAGTAATATACTTTATGCAATATGCACTTGATAATTCATGGTTATATCATGCCATCAGGGGAATGCAATCATTCGTTCCACTGATGTTTATGTGTTACAGCGATGTGCTTACTTTCGTTGACTCTATCGGTATATCGGGGACCACACCTTATGAGTTATGAGTCTTTGCCTTCGGGCCATCGACGGGGATGTGATGGGGGTTCCACTGATAAAGCATTGTTAGGCTGATGCCTATGGTATTGACTTTAAAACACATGTGTCATGTTTATTTTTTTAAGTTAATATCATAAATTACTCAAGTTTCAACCGTTGGATGAACATTTGATGTATGGTTGTAGTTACTTTTCGTAATGAAATGAACAAAGTGATGGGCTTCTCAACTTAAACCTTTAGAATCACCCTATAACCATTAGATTTAGAAAGATCAATGGTTAAGATTAAGAATTTGCAACTTGTAAACCTAAGACGTGTCATTCACTTTAATGTTCCAATTTTGAGAAACAAAGCATTTAAAGCACTTTGTAGTATTGTACTGCTAAGTGTCAACTGTCAAGTGATTAATGTTTATTTTTAAACTTTAAAGTTAATATCATAAATTACTCAAGTTTCAACTGTTGGATGAACATTTGATGTATGGTTGTAGTTGCATTCTGTAATGAAATGCACAGAGCGATGGGCTTCCCAACTTAAACCTCCGGAATCACCCTATAACCGTTAGATTTAGAAAGATCAATGGTTAAGATTAAGAATTTGTAACTTGTAGCCTTAAGACGTGTCATTCACTTTAATGTTCCAGTTTCAAGAAACAAAGCATTTAAAGCACTTTGTACTACTAAGTGTCATTGTCAACTGTCAAGTGATTAATGTTTATTTTTAAAGTTAATATCATAAATTACTCAAGTTTCAACCGTTGGATGAACATTTGATGTATGGTTGTAGTTGCATTCTGTAATGACATGCACAGAGCGATGGGCTTCCCAACTTAAACCTCCAAAATCACCCTATAACCGTTAGATTTTGAAAGATCAACGGTCAATAATTTGTAACTTGTAGACCTAAGACGTGTCATTCACTTTAATGTTCCAATTTCGAGAAACAAAGCATTTAAAGCACTTTGTACTGTTAAGTGTCAATTGTCAAGTGATTAATGTTTATTTTTAAAATTTAAAGTTAATATCATAAATTACTCAAGTTTCAACCGTTGGATGAACATTTGATGTATGGTTGTAGTTGCATTCCGTAATGAAATGCACAGAGCGATGGGCTTCCCAACTTAAACCTCTGGAATCACCCTATAACCGTTAGATTTAGAAAGATCAACAGTTAAGATTAAGAATTTGCAACTTGTAGCCTTAAGATGTGTCATTCACTTTAATGTTCTAGTTTCGAGAAACAAAGCATTTAAAGCACTTTGTACTGCTAAGTGTCACTGTCAACTGTCAAGTGATTAATGTTTATTTTAAAAGTTAATATCATAAATTACTCAAGTTTCAACCGTTGGATGAACATTTGATGTATGGCTGTAGTTGCATTCCGTAATGACATGCACAGAGTGATGGGCTTCCCAACTTAAACCTCTGGAATCACCCTATAACCATTAGATTTTGAAAGATCAATGGTTAAGAATTTGCAACTTGTAGACCTAAGACGTGTCATTCACTTTAATGTTCCAATTTCGAGAAACAAAACATTTAAAGCACTTTGTACTGTTAAGTGTCAACTGTCAAGTGATTAATGTTTATTTTTAAAATTTAAATTTAATATCATATATTACTCAAGTTTCAACCGTTGGATGAACATTTGATGTATGGTTGTAGTTGCATTCCGTAATGAAATGCACAGAGCGATGGGCTTCCCAACTTAAACCTTCAGAATCACCCTATAACCATTAGATTTAGAAAGATCAACGGTTAATAATTTGCAACTTGTAGACCTAAGACGTGTCATTCACTTTAATTTTCTAATTTCGAGAAACAAAGCATTTAAAGCACTTTGTACTGCTAAGTGTCAGCTGTCAAGTGATTAATGTTTATTTTTAAACTTTAAAGTTAATATCATAAATTACTCAAGTTTCAACCGTTGGATGAACATTTGATGTATGGTTGTAGTTGTATTCCGTAATGAAATTCACAGAGCGATGGGCTTCCCAACTTAAACCTTTGGAATCACCCTATAACCATTAGATTTAGAAAGATCAACGATTAAGAATTTGCAACTTGTAGACCTAAGACGTGTCATTCACTTTAATTTTCCAATTTCGAGAAACAAAGCATTTAAAGCACTTTGTACTGCTAAGTGTCAACTGTCAAGTGATTAATGTTTATTTTTAAACTTTAAAGTTAATATCATAAATTACTCAAGTTTCAACCATTGGATGAACATTTGATGTATGGTTGTAGTTGCATTCCGTAATGAAATGCACAGAGCGATGGGCTTCCCAACTTAAACCTTTGGAATCACCTTATAACCGTTAGATTTAGAAAGATCAATGGTTAATAATTTTCAACTTGTAGTCTTGTAGACCTAACTCGTAAGACGTGTCATTCACTTTAACGTTTCAATTACGAGAAAAAAAACATTTCAAACACTTTGCACTTTGAAATTGTATAGTGATTTTTAAAGTCTTCACTCTTTAGATTGCTCATTGCAGTGCACCACCCTGTTTTGGATTCCACAGTTCCACTTCCAACAATTCAATTCTAGTTTTCAAGAGTCAGCACTTAGAATCTAGGTAATTGAAAGAATTCTTGCGGCTACGTTTCATCGTTTGACATTTCTTAAAATCTTATTTTTTCAAAGTTTGAAGTTTGGGTTTAGAGACTCAAGAATTCATTAAAATTAAGGATGACTAATAGGTATTACTTATTAGGGAATTCAAATTTCACAACTTAACATTTGTATAAGCATGTCTACCACCAGTACCACTAGAGCAATGTCCGATAAAAAAATACATTATGCAGAATTGCTTAAAACCCCAGGTTTCATCGATGGGTACCATGATATTTATGATCTTGAAATCTATGGTGGGCGTACCTCAGAACTTAGATTTTCATCTCAGAATAAGGCTGCAAAGTAAACACAATTTGATAGTATCAGTGCACCGTGGGTAACTGGATTAGGGCGCATGATGTTACATGAAGTTTTCCCTTGCCCAGAATTTATCATGGTCTGTGTTGAAAATTATGATGATAAGGAAAGAGCAATTGTTAATAAAGATAACCAAGAAGAATTGTTATCCATTAATGCAGAAGAACTTGGAAAAGTGCTGGGGTTTACAACCAAAGAATTTGGAAACCACCACATTGACCTAGAAAAGCTTGCTAGTGATTATGAAGTAGTGGAAGAAAGGCTGGAAAATGATTTCTTAAATAAAATAGTTAAGGATAGAAACAAATTGAAAGGTGACCATAAGCCTCCTTATAATTTGGATATTTTTAAACCATGGGTTCATGATACTATTTCCATGCTAGCATTTTGCCTCGGTCTAGATAGCAATTTGGAAGTGGGTGCAAGCCTCCTTGAAATGGTATATAATATCCATTATGCTGATGAACATGTCAAATATAATTATACTCAGCACATCCATGCATAATTTTTTTTTAATGATTAAAGTAGGTTCCACGAAGACATTTAGGTTCACAACCTACTTGTGCTATCTTTTTCTATTCAAATTTAGAGGAATGTTTCAGACCAACAAGCTTTAGATTCAACCCTATAGTAATGCAGAGGAAAATAAAATGGCTCTAGTATATGAATGGACCACTGAGATAAGGATGCATGATTCTTGAAGGAACTACAGTCATTTTGTAGACTACTTTTTGGCTCCATTGCATCAAGTAATTACAAATACTCCAATGCCTAGATTGCATATGTCATGTAGAAACTGCATGTAACTAGGAAAAGAAATACAATTGGTTGATTGGTACTTAATGGAAGAATATACTGTGCTAAGATTTTATGGATCGGGAGTACAACCATACAAACTTCCAATACATGTGACAGAAAGGGTTTTTGCATTGGAATATGTAAGGCAGGTGCAGAGTACTGATGAACTACACTTTCTCAGTCAGCAAAAGAAGACCTTATTTCCTTCTTTACCTTTTTCATGTGGAGGGTTCACATTCAAGAGAAAAGAATTTAGTGTGATGCTATCTATCACTGACATTATGATCCACGTGACATCATTAAATCAATGATTGTGGCCAATAGGAATGTTGCAAATAGAATTCAACATCAAAGTAAACCCTTTCTTGAAAACTTGAGAAACAAGGATTCTTGGGATTAGGTCAAAATAGCAATGGAGAAAAGTGCTACTGAGAATGGTATTTCTTTTGAACAATTGTCAGTAGAAATTATGGCATTGCACATAAAGACAATCAGGCGATACAACAATTTTTATGAAAAAAGTGATAAACCATCTAGTAGAGTAAAAATTCCAGGTTCTCTAGAGAAGGAAGTTATAGATAAAAATTGGCCACGATCAAAAATTACTACCTTTTGGTCTATGAGGAAGGACCTAGGTGATCCAAGAGCTCTTGCAGAGTATGGAGCTAATGAAGAAGATAAAGAGTTTAGCAAATTGTGGAATATAGAGCATCCTGATCAACGTGGAAGCAAAGGAAGTGATGAATCTAATGATGATATTGATAGGGAAGAAGAAGAACAAAGTCATGCCAATTACAAACTTGATTTAAGTGAGGCCGCAAAAGAAGAATATGCTTCAGCATATACTTTAGGAACAACCATACTTGAAAAAAATGGCTATGAAGGTGGTACTTTGGGGTCCAAAGGACAAGGCCCTTGGACAATACCAGGTGTTGAGCATAGAAAAACAGGTGATAAATCTGGCCTTGGGCTTGGAGGTGAAAAAGTAGACCAAGGGCATACAAGTCAAACTCAATTTGTTAGAGCTTCTAATCCTCATTCTCATGGTCAAATACAATCACAACTAGGACATGCCCTTGGTGGACAACTTAGTGCAACTAGGAGTTCCATTGGTGGCGATGGTATGGGTAGTAGTACTAGTAGTGGTCAACATGTATTACAACAACAAATTACACACAATAATAAGAGGAAAACAATAAAAGATACCACAGAAACACCAGGTGATCAAGACAACCAAAAGAGGCAAAGGATTTTGACAGGTCCAGGTCACACTATTAGTGGATCCACCAGTACCACAAAGGAGTTATTTCTAGACACTCCCACAATTCTAGTTAGTGTGGGTGTGACATTATTAGCAACTGCAAGTACTCCTATTCCTTCACCATTCAAGCATTCCATTGTTCCTGCCTCCCTAGGTTATGATTTCATTGAAGAGTTTAAAAAGAAATCAGACTTGAATAAAAAAGAAAAGAAGCAACTGATGGAGAGTGTGTCTGCTATAACTTCAAAGACTGCAACAACCATGGTATTACCCACATTTAAAACAAATAGAGAAATCATGGAGTACATAATTGATGTTCCCACAGTTCAAAATAAACCAACAAATCAGATGGATCGATCTGAATACCAGGTAACCAATTTTCAATTGGATTTTTCTGGCCTGAAAAATATTGACAAAATTAATGTATCAAAGAAGAACAATGAATTGGTGTACACATCATTTCTAAAGCAAGATAGAGAGAAGAAAAGGTTGCAGACCTAAATAGAAAAGTTACAGGAAAACCTAGCAAGTGAGAAAGCAAAGAGGAAAGCAACAGATAACAAGAGCAATGAATTATAAAAAAGAATAATAAAATCTGCCTCTACATCAACAAGCAAAGAGGATAAATCAAATGAGAGAGAAGTGAATGACCTGAAGCAAAGGATAGATGAGAGCAACAAGAAATATGATGAGGAAAAATCCACTTCATAAAAATTAAGACTAAGCATTGCGAATGGAAATGCACAGTGGGAACAAAAATTGGAGAAATAGAGAAAAACAAATGAAAGATTGGAGACAGAGCTGATGGAAGCAAAAGAAGAAATTAAGTCTTCTCAAAATAAGTTATCTGTATTTTGTAGAGATATAGTGAGGCATATGAAACAAAAGATCTGGGATGAAATAATGCAGAGGCTTGATCATTTGTTTGACATGTTTCAATTGATTGATGCTATAAGACAACATTATAAGAATCTCAACAAATATTTAGTGGACAACAAAAAGGTGTTGGAATTAGAGAAATATGCAAATGAAGTTCTACAAATAGTCTACAAAGCTAGTGACAATGATCTGAAATAAAAAAGGATTACTAATTGGATTGAAACCTCAATGAATTTGTCATCTATCATTGAAAAGTGTTCGAGAATGTGTGGAACAAAGGAATATTTGCATTTGGCTGTAGACAAGATGAAGGTGGTGGATGAAAAGGTAAGGAACTTCACAAAGCTTGGTTTTCCAAAGGCTTTTGACACAAATGAGTGATTCATTGGAAAGGATGGTTTCAGAAAGAAGATGGAAGGTGCAAGGAAGATTGATTTGGACCAGTTTCCTCAGAACCCAGATACGAACTATTTGGACTCCATCAAAACACTGATAACCTTGAATGCAAAATTAACTGAAGAATTCAAGATAGGTTCCATTTCCAATTACAATCATGAAATGTTAACAAAAATTCAAGTCAAACAACATCAGTTAGAGCAAATGGAAATTCCACCACCTGAAGAGTGGAAGTTGCTAGAAAAGTTGATACAGTGACTTGATTTATTATTTTCAATCTTTGATAATATGAGTTTCGAAGTTCCAACTCAGCTCTGTGCAAACTTGTTTTTGGGAATTGGTAGGATTTTGCATCGCCAATGCCAATATGTACTCCTTCATGTGAAATTCAATTAAAAAGCTCAAATTCAAACTTCAGTAATGTGATGATGTTCAATTATCTGGATTATGTATTATTTATTTTATCATTTGAACTAGTGATGAACTGTTAGCTCATTATATTTACTTCTTGATAGAGCTTCCAAGTTATGGATGTTGAACTGTTAGCTCATTATATTTAGTTCTTGGTAGAGCTTCTAAGTTATGGATGTTGAACTGTTAGCTTCTGTTATATTTTGACTAAAAATCTTGATCAGTATCCACCAACTTACACCTCACCCACATCCCACATACTGCAAAAATACACTACATTTAATTTTATGACTAGCACAAATTGCAGAGATTTGTGTGACAAGATCCATTTTGTGGCCCACATTACTACTTGATCAATGATCATGTCCATAAATAAATCTAAAACCCCATGGTCACAACCCCTATTCCTGAAGAATTCAAATTCAATGTACTGACAAATTAATTGTACTTCCACACACTCAATTTGAATAACATAAACAACCACTTTGGAGACAACCAAATAAGTTAATAACTTATAAGCATATGAATCCACAATAGTTGAACACTCAAAAGCAAATCAATAAATATGTGTAACCTTCTCCATTGTATTGATCTTCAAAGTTCAAATGATATGCATTATAAAAATAGTTTATGATATGAGATGGATGGGCGAATTGGTGCAATCTATTATCTATCTTCTTACTATTTTCTACTCTAAAGTCTAATTAAAAATGATGTGATGATCCATTATTGGGGTCTTGATCTCTCTTATATATGAGAGGAAACAAGCTACAAACCCCTTGCAAAAAGTCATGACGTTTGACAACTAAACAAAACTCAAATTATAAATAAAACAATTCCACAGGTGAATGCACCAATCCGTTAATCTCCAAGCAGAAGCCCTTGACCACTGACCACCTAAGATTTTTTCAAGGCTTCTACTCCATGATAGGGCACTCATCATGCTGTCAGTTGGCGTTCTTCCTCTGAATCTGATGGTTGTCCCGTTGGATCTGATTATGACACATCTATAGTTTGGCTAATAAACAGATTGACTGCAGAGAGGTGATGGATGTACTCTTGTTCAACATAGGTGTCCATGTTAGAGATTGCCTCTTTCATATCATATTCCATAGACATTATTTTTTTGAGTTGCTTATGAGTGTTTTGTAAAACCATAACCTCGTCATTTATTTCTTGCAACACAACAGTTAGAAGCCCAACAAGCTCTTCCTTCCAATCATCATATTCTCGCGGATTTCCAATGCCAAAATGAAGTGTCAAGAGTGAGATTGAATCAAAGCAGTTGAAATCTTCCCTAAGCCTGTTATGATATCCATTATGTGATTCTACCAACTTGTTATATGTCAGCAATATTTGTCCTTTCATGACATTCTTATCTAGGAGCTCCTTTCTTTTCTCCATCATTCTAGGCTGCAATCGTTCATTCTCCACCAATTCAATGCATGTCTATTTGAATACTTCCCAATATTCAATAGCACATTTCATCATTTTATTGAACCTTTCTTTTATCATTTTAGATACAATGTTATATTTGATGGTTTTCACTTCTTTCTCTAATTCTTTGCATTTCCCCTGGGATTTCAGATGGCAATTCTTCTAGTAGGCTACATCAGCCAATGCATCAAGCACTCTCTTATATTTTTCAAGCCATGGGGAGTAAAATTCTAATGTGGAGGAGGAAGATGTTTTTTCTCTTTGATTTTCTAGCTCTTTCTTCAGTTTGTCATTTTCCTTAATCAGTTTTTCGATCTGTGCTTTTTAAAATTTTGCCACATTTATGTTCAATTCTTTTATCTCCATAAGGTTGGTATCCACTACTCATTGAACCATGAGATGGCCAAACACTTGGTTTGGATTACTAATTATAGCAGGTCTTTTATCATGGGGATATAGTGACCAAATAAGCAAGGTGGATTTGTTTGGGTTGTACCTAGATCCTGAATACATTTTATCACTTGCTTCTTCTGTTAAGTTCATTGTCATATCCCCTCTTTTTTTGAAGCTATCAAATACAATTGAAGAGCTAATATCCCACCCTGGTAGGAGCAACACTCCAGCTTCTTGAAGCAATTCCCTACCTCTTTCAGGAGTGATTGACTCCATTTCCTTTTCTACCTCCCTTTTCAATTCCTCCAAAGTGGTTGCCTCATGTTCAAGAGTGATATCCTATATCTGTTGTCTCATTTTTCTACCTTTATATTCATAAACAAATGATTTAAATTCAGAAGATTTAACAAAATCACAATAAAAAATAAACTATTGTCCAACCCTGACCCTCACATCATCAAATAGTTCATTTGATGCCTCAAATATTACAATATTCTTCTCTTGAGGGGGCTCGTACTATGCAATCATAGGAGCACTGATTTGTTTGACCTGCTCACCCTCTTCATCACCCTGCTCTTCTTCATTTATATCAGTATCTACAAAAAAACATACCTCGGGAGTAGGCTGTGAAGGTATGTAATCCAAGGGCTCTATGTATTCATCTTGTACTCTTGAATAGGTTGCATGAGGTGCATTAAAAACAACTAGGGGAACATCCTTTACCAGTTCATTGACATGAGCGATGAGTTGCTCAATTCTTGTTAAAGGATCCTGTATCTCACCAAATTCCTTTGAATAAGATGGGACATTTTTCCTCTTCCATTCCTCTATAAGCATAATGTTGTTATAGGCGACCATTCTTTCCTTGGTGGAAGCCTCATCATGGTTTCTTATGACATCTTCAATTGAGAACAAATGTTCATACCCTGATAGCCCCTGTGATAATCTCACCTTGTTTATAAACCCTTTTGCATCAAATTGTTTCCTTACATCACCTAGAGGTAGGTTGTACTATGCTAATTTACCATCAATTTCTCCATATCCTTCATTGGCAACCATTGTAAAGTCTCCAAAACATAAGGTGTTGGGAATAGTTGATTGTTTTCTATGTCCTTTGAGGTGTTTGGAATAAAATTTTGCCAATTGCCTCACAATTTCTAAAAAAGCAATTCGGTCAGGAACTACTCGTGGCATCAAGTGTGGAGCCCCTTCGAACCCATAAACCCTTATCACTATACAATCAGGGAAAGCATACTAGTCTCCCCAGTTATGATTCACTTTATTTCTCTAGTCATTTTCCTTTGGTCTTAGAAATCTTTGTACTTCTGGGGATAGGTTATAATTGCACGGATACCCCAGCAACTTCATCAATGGTTTTACAAAAAAATCTTCAAAATAAAGGTAATGAGACCTACCAAATCGGCTGTCCCACAATGAAGTCCACATTTGTACAGGTTTAAAATCTCCATTTTCATTCTTATCTTTTATCCTTAATTCTTCACTACAGACCCCTCTAACTTGTCCCTTGTACAATAGTAAATGCATAAGCAAAGAATAGTGTTCAAAATTAATATTATCACTATTATTTTTAATCTTTTCAAGCCCTCGATGTAGGGCATTGGCCAAGTAGCTAGCATAATCAAATGGCCTGGAATCCTTGCTCTGTATGTCTATAGCTAAGACCATTGGGGCAATCGACATGAGAGGCAGAACCTCTACTCCCAAAACCTGACCAATTGAATAATAGGTGTATCAGAAATACTCTTCGAACAAATCTTCATGGAAAGGAGGGTTTTCACTGCTAGAGAACCTCCTAAGTTGACCTCCTTCATCTTTGGGCCTATGCAAAGGTAATTTTCATCTCTTATAGCTGGTATCCATGTGGCAATACTCTGTCAAGAGATCTTTAATTGTGAATGATAAATTCAGTGAACACTCTAACTGAAATACTTTAGAAATGAGATCCTTAGAAATAACAAGCATGTTATCCCCGCTATGTGACTGAATAGTTCTTTTCTTGGGGTCATATCTGATAGCAAGAGATTTAATTAGCTATGCATTCACAAACACATTGGGCACCACAAGTCTTCCCAGGTTCAACCTCCATGGATTGCAGACTGGTTGAAACCTAAATTGTTTTCTGTAATGGTACATGAAGTGGTCGTGCCCTTGTTGTGGTGTCCAAATATCCCCTAAGCCCTTTTGTTTGTCCCATAATCGATCCATGGAATGATTCATTTGAGCACTCCTCTTGGGTCTTGGCCCCAACCCGGGACATTGATCTATTAGGTCTTCATTTAGGAGTCTCTTAGGCTTTTCGGTTTTCTATTTTTTAGCTTTGGGTTTGTCTGTACTCTCTTCCATTATTTAAATATTAAGCTTTTGAGTAAAATAGCTTCTCAGCTGGGTCTGAAAGTGAAGTACTTACATGAGTCTCGCCGAGTCACCTCCATAGTCCACCGATCTTTGCTGCGTTAGAACTCCAAGTTTTTGCCTTTCTGCTTCTGCCCTAAGCGAAATCTTTCAGGATTTTATAACAACTATGCGATCAACTTGTGATATAGTTCACTTCAATTCTGGTTCATAAATGCACCGCAACACAGCTGCACGATGCCCTGAGATGTCACATCAGTCTTTCACTGATAGCCACCCTCTCCACCGATGGACACCTATCCTTCGTTCTATTGGTGGGACTCCAGATAATGGTTCCCTGATGCACCATAGTTCCCTCGATATACTTTATGCATTCGATAATTCATGCCCATGGGCCATGGTTATAATTCATGGTTACTTTTTTTGACAACTTGACTCTATTGGTATATTATGAGAGCACCTTAGGAGTAAGCCCGATAGAGTATTGTTACACCGATACTAGGTTGTGAGCTATTTTTATCGGGCCATTGGCGGGCTTGTGATGGGGGTTCCGCCGATGAAGCATTGTTAGGACGATGGTATTGAATTTTGTTAGGAATGGGGGAAGGACTACGTCACTACGTAATTAAAAATTTTGTTTAATATTTATCGATGCAATGTGAATGTAGGCTATAATATGGATCTTGTCACACAAATTTCTACAATTTGCATTGTTCATAAAATCAAAGTGTGGTATATTTTTGTGATTATTGATAAAATAAGATAATTCATGCCCATGGTCATAAATTATAATTCATGGTTACTTTTGTTGACGAATCTATCGGTATATCAGGAGAGCACCTTAGGAGTCAACCCAATAGAGTATTGTTACATCGATACTAGGTTGTGAGCTATTTTCATCGGGCCATCGACAGGACTGTGATGGGGGTTCCGCCGATGAAGCATTGTTAGGCCGATTGTATTGAATTTTATATAATTTATAAAATATCATCAACTATAGTTTGACTTTGGCATATGATTCATGAAGTGCAATATAATATAAAATATCATGGAGACTTGGAGTGCAATATAAAATAAAATATCCTGAACTTGAAGTGCAATGATTCACAATTTATTTGAATACAATATAAAAAATCATCAACTACAGTTTGGAATATGATTCATGCAGTGCTTGAGTGCAATATAAAATAAGATATCATGAAGTGCACTGATTCACAATTTCAATGTTCATTGAATACAATATAAAATATCAACTACAATTTGGACTTTGGAACAATGGAAACTGATTCATGAAGAGCAGTAAAAATACCTAAAACCTACTAATTCTCTTCCATTTCCCAAACAGAGTCAGGGTCCTCAAACCGATGCTCATCTTCAAATAAAGTAAAAGAGTCATCTTGATTCTGAGACCGCTCTACACTTTCTTCAGCCTGTGTCTCAAATTCAACATTCATTGTTTGATTTGTGTCAATTTCAATATCATTGTTATCTATCCCAGGCCTAGTCCCAGTCCCACTGCCACTGCCACTAGTACTACCACCAATACTGGCAACTCTTGGAATTGGAGAGCCTATGTTGTACAACTCGGTCCCTCTTCTTTCACATGTGGACCTCCAGATTGCGAGTGCCATTTCAAAAGGAATTTTTTTGACATTATACGCAGTTCCTTTCATCCTCAAGAAATTTTCCAAATTCTTGTCCAGTTTATTTCTTAAATTTGATTTCAAAAACGCCAATGTACTGAAAACTCTCTCATCCTCCACTAACCCCAATATCATTGTTTGACATAAATCAACAAGTTTGAAATATTCTGACATCAAACCACGCAATATTTCACTCTAACCTAAGCTTGTCCAAACCTTTTTTATTGATCTCAGTTCAAAGGCCTTCTCCTTGCCCATGGACTTATACTGGTCACTCATAGCTGTTGTAAAACTCCGACATTGCTTTCTAAGCTTATTTTCATTTAAAATTTCTTCTATTGGCTACTCATTATATGTTACCTTTTTCAAAAATTATTTGATCAAGATTTTTACTTGATCATGAAAATATTTTGGGTTATCTTGGTTTACCCAAAATTGAGGATACACAATACCCATGGCTTCAAGTATTTCATGTTGAGGGAATCTTTCACGAATCTCTCAGGAAAGAGATTTTGCAATTTCCTTCAAATTATCACTAACATATTTAACAATGCCGTTAAAATATTCCTCGTTAATAGGTACCTCTTTTCTAGAGCGCTTGGCTATGTTACAATGGTACATTGGTATCTCATATCCACGTACACAAATACATAAGTTCCCACTTGCATTAAACTATAAATAATTATCAGGATTATTCAAATCAGTAATTTTCCACCACATCAAATAATTTGTGCCTTCTTGTGTTAGATCTAGATATAGATGATTGAGGGCCAAGCATGTAAGTTTACGTAGATTGACATATTCATAAATATACATAGTTCTGTCTTGGGCTTTCTTCATAAGATTGTTCATCTCATCCAACATGGGGAGAAGACTAGCTAAAGTCAAGAGTGTCTCTATATCGCTTAACCTATGTAAGAGGTCAGGAGCTTTGTCTACTATGCTGTGATGCTCGTACATCACTCCAATCAAGGATCGATATTCTGAAAGAACTCGTTGCGCTGGTCCATGCAGGGAGATCCATCTAGTATCAACATCCTTGAGAAGCTTGTTTCCAGGTGTTATTACCTCAGCAAAATGTTGAAATTCAAGGAAACCTTTAGGACTTCGACATAAGTATGTGTGGATCTCGCGAACTAGATTTTCAACTTTTGATACTATAAGAAACTTGCTTACAATTTTGAATGCTAAATTTATTCTGTGGGCCATGCAGTGAATGCCAAGCATGTATGGTGCACAAGTAGTTTGTAACTTTGTGCAAAGACCACTCCTTTGACCTTGCATCACTGCAACTCCATTAGCTCCTACACACACCAAATTTTTGGCAATTGTCAACTCATCCATACCTGCAATTTCATTCAAATATTTCTTGACTAGTTCAAATAGATTTTGCGATGTTGAACTGTCCTTCATTTTACGAACACAAAGAAGATGAGCTTGGCGAACATGTTGTTCTACAGTATACAAATGCATACAAACCCAAGAAGTATTGTCTACCATAGTAACTTCATCTAAAGATAATGCAATGAAATTTGACTCTTTTAATTTCTCCTTTAAATCTTGCTTTTCCACTGGAGCAAGATAGTTCGCCCATTCCCATCCAGTGTTTACTGACCAATGTGAGAAGGGAAAGTGGGGAACACTCAAATAAGATAATAAATCAAAATATTTTGGGTAGTCTGTCATAGGATGCCCCCTGGAAAAAATATGAAAAACAACACTCATTTGAACACTTTTTGACAAATTTGCTATTGCCACGGCTTTTCCAAAATGAGCCTCAAGTGTACCTTCACATTTTTTATTCTTTGAAATTCTATGGTTATTCTCTCCATAATCTATGGCATACTTAACATGAAGACATTCTTCCTTTGATTTCCATCGTACGACTGATTGTTCCTTTCCGTCTATGATTTTTTTTCGTAAACTTTGTCGATATGCTTTTCTATAGTGTCAAGATTTAGCTACATTGTCTTGTCTCTTCCGCATTTCCAACTACAAATATTACATTTGACCTCTGTTGCCCTTTCAATATCATTTTCGTTTGATACCCCCACTGCTTCAAGGAATGGGTACTTCAACAACCAACCAATTTGAAAATTCCTTGTCATTTCCCACTAGTGCACCAATTTTGCTTTGCCTTTTCTTTTCTTGCTACCAACATCATCCTCATCCAAGTCAATTATCTCATTCTGGCTATCCAGGGTATCCCTTGGAACATCTTCTATGGTATTTCCATCCTCATTTGATACATTTTGATTTAACACAATGACAATCTCATCTTGACCTTCCTGTGGCGGTGAGGTATTGTCATTGCCATCTTCAATAATATTTGGTGGAAGAGTTGATGATGTAGCTCCACCTTGATCTGATGGATTAGAAGGTTTGCCAATTCCAAAGTAAGATTGTATGGTACCTCCACATTTTGGGCATTTTGATGGCCTCCCAGTCTCTTCATTACCCTCAGGAGTCTTACCCTTGTAGTTGCTGCTCGACATATTGATATCTCACTTCGAATAAAAGATGGAAAAAAATGTCTTCTTGTTTAAGAAGGACAAACCGACAGAGAATATAGATCCCATTCCCTACTCAAAATCATGTTTAAGACTGAAGCAAGAATGGAAAACAGATAAATAAATCTTATTTTTATGACTAATAACTAATAACAGTACGAAGAAATGATCACTCACCTTTGAGTCTACGGTTTTGAGTTTCACTTACTTCTGAATCAAGAAGTAGAACCTCAGAACCGAAAAAAATGTGTAAGAACAAATAACAGTTTCAATTGTATTTATATCAATCCATATTTGGTGAATTCCATGGGATTTTTAAATGGTATGTTAAAAATTTGGCGAATCCCGCGTGCTTATACAACGATACCTTGTAATTTTCAAGGCGAAATAGGTCCTCATAAGCAACTATATATAAATTTTAATTGGCGAAATAGGTCCTCACAAGCAACTATTTGTAAATTTTAATTGGTGAAATGGGTCCTCATATGATATTGTTTTAATAGTATTGGCGAATATGTTGGTGTTTTATGACATGCTCCCCGGGATTCCAAGCGAAAATATTGATCAGTCCATTGGAAACGGGTAGTCTATTATGGCAAATTTATTGCCTAAACATGCCTCGTAAAAAAAAATGCTGGCAAATGGACATGCATTGGACTGATAGTTCGTGAAATCCGAGCGATTTGAACACCTTGCTGGATACCTAGAATTTGCCAATTTTGATTTGCCTGATTCCTAGAATTCGCCAGTTGGCAAAGATTTGCCGCTAAAGTTATCCCTAGTACTCGTGGAACGAATGATTGCCCCATCATTACTATCGTCTGTACACTAAACAGTTTGATTGTTAAATTGTATTGCAAACTTTACTTTGATATATACATTCATCAAAATTCTTATAAAATTAATGTGTAGATGCATATTTATACCTATGTACCAGTGTCCTCAGGATGTTTTCCTCTTGTAAGAAACTCTACAAATGAACTGATGTGACCAAATGAACCACCATAATCTCCACGTCCACCCAAACTAGGTGTGGCCTGATCAGGTCCATAGCATACTTGATGGCAACTGGTACATACATGTGGGACATGCCTCAACACTCCTGGAGTGGTACTCAGACCAACTCCATAGAACACTCCTCCATCATCATCGTCTCTATGCTCCCCACCCGCTATCGTAGAAGCATGCTGATCAAGGTCTCCTGCGAGTGTACTAAGGGAACTTAATGTCAAGACCATAGATCGATGATGCATAGGTACAGGAATGGGAGGACCAGGAGCAACAAAAAGGGATTGTGCATGCATAGGGTGTTGGGGATCAACCCTTGCCCCTAACCTCTATTGTGGCATGCTGCCACCAACACCCTGAAATGATTTAAAATCAAAATAATTGGGCTTTTGCCCCATAAAAAACTCTACATATAATTTCCTCAAAAAATACAATGGGCACTCCCAATTAGCATGTGGGGGACTATCAAAAACCATATACCATCGATCGCAAAATGTGCACTCATCTGTGGATGTATGCACCACCTCATGGATATTCTAGATTTGTTCGCAGGAATATCAAGTAATGGGGTCGAGAAAGTAGGGGGCTAGGTGGGATTTCATTATTTTAAGGTCTAATATTTCTTTATAAGAGAGACCATCAACATAAAATTGTCTCATTTGTTCTTTGTCTCGTCTATGCCTATCTAGATCAGAATCAATGGTCCTGATGGCATCCACAACGTTTTGTATTGCAGATGCAAAACGCCTAACATGGGGTGGAATCAATGCTTGACTCTGCATAGCATTTATTTGATTATGTATTAATGCAACCTGATAATTTATGTGTGCTCGTAAGTGAGCCTCATCAAATGCAACAGGTTGTGGAGGGGGAGGTGGAGGTGGCTGAGGTGGTGGATTGATGATATCATCAATATTAAATTCATCCATGATATGAGATATAAGTGTGCAACTGCATTAAATTATACTAAATTAACATACAAACTTAAAATTTTACAAGAAATAGTTAAATTTGAAACACACATACAAATTTGTTTAAATATGATACATGCATACATATATTAAGATCATATAAAATTGAAACACACATATACATTGATTGAACTTGATCAAGTAAACTATGTACATACATTTAAAATAAAAAAATACCATGCATTTAACATACATACATGTAACATGTACATACATTTAAAATAAAAAATACCATGCATAATTTGCATGCATACATCATTAAAGTAAACTATGTACATACATACAAATTTCAAAATTTAACAACTATATGTGCAATTTTAATACATGTGCACATAGTAAACAATAAACTTGAAACATTCACAAAAAGCTTATTTTATGTCTAACGTGTATATATATATATATATATAGAACCAAAATCATAAATTCACATCACATAGAATATCCATCGTTCACCAAATTCATCACACAAAATATCCATCGTTCACCAAATTCATAAATTCATAACTATTTAATATCATTGTCTTAATTTAAAAACTATTGTGGCTTTCTACTGCATCTCTTCATTTATTTGCGTTTTCCTTTTCAGAATCAGAAGTTCTCCTCTCCTCTAGCCATTGTCAATGCTCATCTAAGATCCCATCCATAGCCCTGATAGCATCAACAATGGTTTGCATCCTAGATCCAATTATCCTCACAGGTGGTGCGACAAATTCTTCATTTTGAATAATGTTGATTTGATCTTGGATGGTTCTAACATTGGAATTGATTCATGCTTGCAAACGAGCACCATCGATTTCAGGTGGTGGAGGTGGGGGGTTATGAGGTGGAGTGGGTGGAGGTGGAGGTGAAGGTGGTGGAGATGGATGGTGTGGAGGTTGTTTGCGAATATTATTGAATCAATCCATGTGATCTCTAGAAGATATGAGTGAACCTGCATTAGATTTGTAATTTCAAAATGTAAGATACATGTTTAGGATTTATACCCTTAAACCATTCAATACAAATGGCCTAATTGAATGCATATGATAAAATAAACTTTTAAGCCTCATTTATGTCTAAGGCATGTTACTTGAATGAAAATACAATTAACTATTAATATAAGACAATTTATGAATGTTATAGGGTTTATGGTTTAGAGTTTAACATAGATCCCCTTAAGCCATCCTATCACCCTAAACCATAAATTAATCAACCTAGATCATGATTTATCTCATTCATATTATAATCTTGCATGATCTAATTATTGTTAAATTTGGTTTACAAAACTTAGGGTGAAGTTTTGGTGTCCCTTGGAATATAATGAACTTGCAAGTTAGTGAAGAACATTTTCTTGTGGAATAGTTGATTGAGATAGGTCTATAGGATAGGATTCATGGGAGTACCCTATAGGATTCTTGTGGAACAGTTGATTAAGGTCCTAAGATAAAATGAATGCTTTAGTGGAGAACATTTTCTTGTGGAACAATTGATTGAGATAGGTCTTGTTTCAACTGACCAACCTAGATCATGAAATATCATTCATATTATAATCTTGCACAATCTTGTTATTGTTAAATTTGGTTGCCTTTGGCAACTTCACCAAATTTTAAGAACTTATTTGATCCCATTAAGAAATGTCATATTAGGACCCCTTAAGACATCGATTTATGATTTAGGGTGATAGGATGGCTTAAGGGGATCTATGTCTAGTGAGGTCCTAGGATAAAATAACATGGCTTAAGGGAATCAAATTTGGTGGAGTTGCCTAAGGTAACCAAATTTTATTTTAATGTCCTAAGACAAAATGAATGCTTTAGTGAAGAACATTTTCTTGTTGAACAGTTGATTGAGATAGGTCTTGTTTCAACTAACCAACCTAGATCAAGAAATATCATTCATATTATAATCTTGAACAATCTTGTTATTGTTAAATTTGGTTGCCTTGGGCAACTTCACCAAATTTTAAGAACTTGTTTGATCCCATTAAGAAATGTCATATTAGGACCCCTTAAGGCATTGATTTATGATTTAGGGTGATAGGATGGCTTAAGGGGATCTATGTCTAGTGAGGTCCTAGGACAAAATAACATGGGTTTAGGGAATCAAATTTGGTGACGTTGCCCAAGGCAACCAAAGTTGATTTTAAGGTCCTAAGACAAAATGAATGCTTTAGTGAAGAACATTTTCTTGTGGAGCAGTTGATTGAGATAGGTCTTGTTTCAAATACCATTCATATTATAATCTTGCACAATCTTGTTATTGTTAAATTTGGTTGCCTTGGGCAACTTCACCAAATTTTAAAAACTTCTTTGATCCCATTAAGAAATGTCATATTAGGACCCCTTAAGACATTGATTTACGATTTAGGGTGATAGGATGGATTAAGGAGATCTATGTCTAGTGAGGTCCTAGGACAAAATGACATGGCTCAAGTGAATAAAATTTGGTGGAAAAATGATGTCTTTAGCTGGTTTAGGGTTTAGAGTTTAGAGTTTAGGGTTTATGGTAATACGATGGCTTAAGGGGATCTTTGTAGTAAGGTTCTACTACAAAATGACATGGCTTAAGGGAATCAAATTTGGCTTAAGGGGATCTTTGTAGTAAGGTTCTACGATAAAATGACATGGCTTAAGGGAATCAAATTTGATGGAGTTGCCTAAGGCAACCAAATTTGATTATAAGTTTCTAAGACAAAATGGATGCTTTAGTGTTGAGGGTTTAGATTTTAGAGTTCAAGGCTTAGGGTTTAACGAACTTAGGGTAAAGTTTGGGTGGCCTTTGGAATAATGGACTTGCAAGTTAGTGCCTAGTTTATGAATATTTTTTTATTTTATGAATAGATTGACTATTTTTGTAATAGAAACAAATAATTATGTGTGATTAAGATTGAGTTTGATGTATATTTTAACTGGATGTTTTTTTTAATTGAATATAATATTATTTTATTTAATATTTTTTTCATTAATATTAAACTCACTTAAATGAATTTTATGATATAAAACATGTATAATATAAAATTAGTTAATGTTGAATTGAAAGTATTTTATTTTAGATTGTTTGTAATTGAAAGAACCTAAAAGAACTTAGAAAACAAAAATATTTAGATTATTTAGTGTCTAGGTAACTAGTGCAAAAATTTAAATCCTAGACCAATACTCTAAGTACATATATATGGTAAATCCTAAACCATGGATTTAATCATTAAAATTTCAAAATTTAAATTCAAAGTTTTCCATCCCTTACACATTTAATAATACATTATGAGCCAACTAAACTTGCTTAGTATTCGAAGGCATTCAATTGTCTTTATTTTATTATTTAATTACACTTGATCATTATTCACAAATCATTTACATTTTTGAAAGTACTATCTGCTAGGAACACTTCAATAGGAGGACCTAAATTTAATCTAATTATGCATGACCATTTCAAAGTTTGAATACTATTCTCCTCAATCATTTCCATAATCATGAACTTGATCTTATCATGAGGGCAAACCTATGAGAACATGACAATTGAGATCCAACACTCACCCCTAGGTGTTTTTAAATGCCACTACTTAATAACTTAAATCTTTATTTCTAATAGAACTAATTTCTATGTGTCAAGTAAACCTCTCATTTAATTTCACAAAAAATCAATATTATGCATATGTCCTAAACTCTATTCTTTAAATTAATTTATATATTTCTTACCATTATTTTTCTCAAAAATGTATTTAAAAACTATATTTTTCTTCAAAATAGATTATAACTTAAATCTTAATTTCTAATAATTAATTGTTCAAAATCCTCATTTTTTCTCTAATAGAATAGACATCTATATTTTTTAAAGAGAGTTGATTTATTTACCATCCCTAATTTAATTTACATTTCATCAAAATACCACATTTCTTCTTAAGTAGTTCAACTTCAATTCAAGAACCCTAGATCCCTAGATGAAGCTAGATTTTGAATTTAATCCTCACTTAAGGTTTTGAATAGACCCTAGATGAAGCTAGATTTAGAATTTAGCATGTGTTTTTATTTTTGTTTTATTTTTATTTCATCTTTTTAATAGACTGATTATTTGACCTAAAATTAATTATCAAAATTCATATAAAAGATAGTTCTAAATGAAAATTCATATAGCAATAATGTACTCATTTCACAAAAAATGGAAAGTTTTTCTAATCTAATTATAATTTAACATTGAAACTAAAATTTAACATATCATTTTATCCATACAATGCAAATCAAATTTAAAACATTTAAGCAATGCAAAAGAATTTTCTTGAGCTCGAATATTAGGGTTTTCAAAATCAAAATGATTTGTTCGATTTCAATTTAGGGTTTTAGCAATTTTTATTGTTTCAATTCAATTCAGGGTTTCAATTTCTAAGCAATTAGGGTTTTTAATACAATTTTTTAGTTTCAATTCAAACTAGAGTTTTGAAATTCTTTTTTTTTGCTTTGATTTGAATTCGAGATTTCAAAAAGCTTAATTAGGGTTTCTAAATGCAAATTTTCAATTTATTTCAATTTCTAGGGTTTTGAAATGCAATTTTTTTGTTTCGTTTCAATTAGGGTTTTGAAATTCAATTTTTTTTTGTTTCATCAAACAATTCAAGTTTCAAAAGTTAAATTTTGTTTCTAAAATACAATTCAAGTTTTATTTTTTTGTTTCTATTGAAAATATTCATAGTTTGACATATTTTTTTAATCTATTTCTACAATTTCTCATTTCAAAAATAACACGAAATAAAATGCTTAAAATGTAAATAAAAAATTGAAATAAACATGCTAGAAATAGTAAATATATCAACAATTTCAATTTTGAATGTAAAAATGCAAAAAAAAGAGGAAGAGTATGGGTACTTGGAGGTCTTCTAGGAGTCGTTGTCACTCTCAAACTAGGATCCCATGTGCGCAAGTGAAAATGAAGATTTCTTCATTTAAAAATAAATAAATAGTCTTACAAAACGGGATCTCGGTTTGTAAAAAATAGGATCTCGATTTTTACAAATCGGGATCCCATTCTTTACAAACCGGGATCCTGTTTCCTCTCCACGGGTTCAGGACCCTCTAGCAAACGGGATCCCATTTTTCAAAAAGTGGGATCCCGTTTGTTATTCAGGCTCGAGATCCCAAACCAAAACAAAAATCGGGATCCCGTTTTTGCTTAGCCAATTTCATTTTTTCGACTAAGGCAAAAGCTTCCACGTTTCGTGGACCCAACTTTGTGCATTTACCCTAGAGTTCCTCTAAGCCTCAAAACCTTAACCCTTTATCCTAGGCGATCCCACATAAGTGGTTAACTCTTTGAAAGAGGAAGGAAAAATCAATTTTCCAACCTCCCACAAATTTAAGGGGTTCGAGCGAACCCCAAGGTTCGATTGAACCCTTTCACGGTGGCAAATAAATAATAAAAAAGGGGTTCAAGCGAACCCTGGTTTGCTCGAACCCCCAAAATCCTGATTAAAACAAAAATCAGTGCTCGCTGTCATTTTCACTCAGTGTTCGAGCGAACCTGCAATGACGAATGAAGAACAACCCTGATGAAGTCTGCATCACCCTCCATAGTCCACCACCCTCAGCACCCTCAACTCTCATTTCAAGTAGGTTGGTCATGCAAAATTGCTTTTTCTTGAAAGTTTTAAACTATATTTCAAATGGTAGAATTTGGGTTTACAGTTGTCAATTGCATTTGCTTGAAAGTTTCTAAAGCCTTTTCAAAAAATCCATTTTGTGAATACTCTGCAATCAGGCATTCCATGAGAACAAATTTATTGGAGACATTCTGTCAAAAAATTCACATGCCTTGTCTATGCATCCATTTTGCATACATGTCGACCAGGGCAGTTGCAACTACAACATTTGATAAAATTCCTTTTTATCTTGTGATGAATGCCCATAGCCCGTCTAAGGCTCCCATTTGACACAGACTGCCAGGAATGCTGGCAAAGGTTGTAGAGTCTGGCATTATACTTGCCAATTGCATTTGCTTGAAAGATTCTAAAGCCTTTTCAACAAATTTGGCACCCTAGCCATCCATACCCTATTCCAATGCTCAAATGGTAGTGGAATTTGGCTTTACACTTGCCAATTGCATTTGCTTGAAATTTTCTAAAGCCTTTTCAAAAAATCCATTCACCTGCAACTGCATTTTCTTTAAAGTTTCTTTATATGTTGTAGTGATTACCCTTCTGTAGTGAATAAGGAAAATATAAAGTGTGTGATAGATTACAATAAGCAACAATAGGAATATACACATACAAATTAATTTATACACACATAATAGAGAGATTAACATCTTATTTATCAATTGATTATGCTAGTGTAATATATTATCATGTGTCCTTCATCGTGCATGGATTTATAACATTCATAAAATATGTGGTATCTAATACCCTATCTCTTATGTATTTCTCATTTATTTGTCTTCTCCTCAACATTAGAGATCACCTATTGCAAAAAAAATGTATATTTTAACTAAGAAAAGAGAGGAAGAACTTGTCAATAATTGGATGATGCCCAAAAAATAATTTGTAAACAATTTGTATTCCATGATATTGACAAGCTAATCCACAATGTACTAAAACAAAGCACATTATTTGTCTCTACATATAGTAGAAATTTAGTCCTTCACAAAGAACATTAGAGTTTATTTCCAAAGGAGACAAGCGTTTGGAAAGTTCTTGATTTAAAGTGGATGGATAAGGTTGAAACATCACAGTAGAAGTTAAGTGGTGCAGACCGTCTAAGAATAAATTATAGAATCCAAAGGAGAAGAAAATCCTCAAAACTTAAAAAAATATAAGTAGAAGAAGGGGATTAAATTATGAATTTAGCCACTAATAATTCACTAAAAAATAAATATTTCAACATGAACCATTGAGGACTAGAGAACAAAATATAATTTTAGAAGGAACCCTAAGATGGAAAAAATTGGAGATTAATGGGATGAAAGATAAGTGATGCAAGTGGAAAATTTAAAAAAATATGAAAAAATTAAATTCCTAGAATATTTACTAACCTAAAAGGTATAAAAGAAGTGGTAGGAACCATGCAGATAGAACTAAAAGAAGGATCCAAACCATAAAGGAAAATAAAATATATTAACTTAAAACCTCAATCCATATTATTTTGTATTTTCATTAAGCTATTTATGCTAACAATTTAGGATTTCCTATTGTCACTACATTTGACACTTGGCATCAACTCCTATGTATTATTGTTTTATACACATGTACATCATCACTATGCTCAAATAGAAAAAAGATTTTTTCTATACCCTTTTTATTTGTGACCTATATTCATCTCTCTTTTCTTTAACTTTTAATATCACATGTACATTACTTGGGAATACACACACTTGACAGGTCCATATTGAAACTATTTATTGTCTTGTAACTTGGTGATTCCTCTTACCTAGTAAACCCAAAAATAGTACATGTGTGCATGTATCTCTATGTAACTAACTTCTAGATTATGGTGGGTTGTATGCTAAAGTAGTTTTATGGTATGCATGCCATAGATATAACTTGGTAATGTGTGTTTAAATAGTTTAGTCTTAGGTATTAAATAAAAGATGAATCTATCTTTTGTATGGAGGATCACATGAAGTTATTCAAAAGTAATTATGGATATGCAAGTTCCTTATATTTTAGATCAAGTATCAATTACTAACAAAATTAGTGGTGCAACAAATTCATATTTTATTTGTATTAGATAATTGGTGGTTGTGGTTGTAAATGGCTTGAATTCCTAGGAAATATAATGTCACCACTTTTATATGAGCATGAGGCATCCTCATCCTCTTCCCATAGAGAGAATTTTACAAACATCTATAGTTGAAAATCCATAGCCAAAACTCAACCTACTATCACACCCAGTTGGAATCAACTTTGTAATGCCCCGCCATAGGACCCTAAAGGAAGTTGCAACACAACGCGGAAGCGTACAATTTTTTTTTTTAAAAGTGCATTATTATCAAAGAAGATGCACAATACTTCACAACAACCTCTAAGGAAACGTGACAAGATTACATCTATAACCAAAACATACACACTACTTGCACATAAAGCATTTATTAAAATATTAACCATACATTTAAAAGCACATACTTGAAAAGCATTAAAGATACAACACTAAGAATAGTATATAATAAGCTTCATATTACATTAACTTAAAAGTAGATTACGATACTCATTCTAGGAATGAGGTAGATCAAACCTAACTATTACAATTACAAGATTCCTCCCCAAAAACAAATGAGGGGAATAATAATTACAAGAGCTAATCTGAAGTAACTAGAAGCTTAAACTAAATAATGAAACCACTACAAGCTCTCCACTAGAAAACCTCACAACACAATCTGCAAATCAAAAGGGGACCCAACAACGTAGGGCACATGTTCCTCCCAACCAAGTGGTACCCGAAGGCCCACCCCCCGTGCTAGGAGACAGTAACACAGATACAAAGACAATCCCTACAACCTCTAGTCACAGGCTGACTCAACACCAAACAAAACCACCACAAGAACAACACTAACTCAAAAATACATTGCTATCAGAGTTTAACAATATGACTCACTAGTAACCTAAACATACTACTAACCTAGGAGAAATTCCACTCAAGGTACATGAGTTACCCGTTAGATCTTTCCAGATCTTGACCCCCATTGAGCTTCACCCTCCTACGGTTATCATGTGATTCATCACCACTCCAAACTAAGGAGGTACAAAATATCCAACAAACCATTCAAAGAAGATCAAACCAATCCTCGTTCGTGTAAACTGGGTGAATCACTGAAAACAAAAAACCTTACTACCATAGAGAACTACAAAAGACAAGACCATGAAATGACAACTCTCAAATTTAACATACTCCAATAGGAAGACTTACAATAACTCATCTAATAACTCTTTTCAATTACCCCTAAATACCACAAAAGATATCTCAAACACATCATAAAGGCATAATAGTTTAATGTTAACAATATTCTAATCTATCACAACCTTGCATACAGTCAATGAATTGACTTATAACAATTCGCACCACTCAATTATCCCAATTTAACTAATTAATTAAAAGGGCACTTCCAAACAGAGATAAAAATCATACTAACCATTTCCCCTATTTCTTCAATTTTAAATTAATAAAACCTTTGTTCTTACTAACATATTATATATATTTTTTAAATACTTATTCCCGCAATACACTTAATTAAATATTCATTTCCTCTAATTGCAATTAGATGAACCACATAGGCAATCAACACGATAATTAAATATAATATTTGGATTTACTAAATCCTTTCACATTCAGTGATAAGTAGGAATACTAAGACAAGTTACACAATTTTCTCTAATTTAATAAGAATCCTTATAAAGATGAAGGAGAAAATTCAACCAATTAACTAACAGTCTCTTCAAATATCTTAATTTAACTTAAACAACTATAAGAACATCGTTCCATTTATTATTCCAATTCCTCAATTTCACCAATTTTAGATAATAAAACATCTGTTCCTACAAAAGGATTATATTATTTAATTAAATATCTCATTCCACAATTACATTTATTAAAACATCAATTTCCTTTAATTACTTAAATACCCATTTCCCTAATAGACCAAGGCATGCAAATAAATTATTCTTCCTTTTATATCTCCAATTGTACTAAGCTGCATGCACAATATATATATAAAACATGAATTATACATTAAAATATATAGTCACATGCAATATACACATTTCATATATATTTATATATTCAAATATATATATATATACAATCCATTATATAATCATTAAATATATAGCATATATTTCAAAATAAATATAATTAAAATATTACAACATCAAATCGAATATACTAATTTATGCATTATAAATTTAGTAATAAGTAATATTATTAAATTTATTTATTTTTTTATAAAATCAAAACCCATTAAAATAAGGGCGGACGAAAAATGAGTTCACTGTTTTCATATAACAACTACCGCATATAACTATGGGGAGGGGCAGCTGTGCTTGCACAGTCGAACCCTCTCCCCAAGGGTGCGGCCACCATGGAGTGGGGAGGGACAACGCTGCCCTTGACAGCGCTCCCTCCACCCTTGTGTGGAGGGCATTGCCAATGGCAGCGATGCCTCTCACACCCAACATTAAAATAAACTTTAAACAAACAAAAGAAAGCACCCCTGTTGTATCATCCACTTGCCATACGACGATTTAAATGAATTTTAAAATAGACATTCCACAAACAAATACATATATATATTATATATATGTGGGGATATATATATATATATATATATATATATAAATAATACATATATATATTCACATACATATATTGTATATATATTTATTGAGTTTCAATAATAAATTAAATTGGGGAAAAGCTTCTGAAGAAAACCATCTACATGCAAATTTTAACTGGGCAACCAATTTTTCCTCAAGGAAATTTTTACAATAACAATAACCGTTTTCCCAAATTTATGAAAGGGTTTCAATTTCAATATTTAAAAAAAAAAAATTTTGCATAAACTTCTTCATAATAAAATTTAACAAAACTTCTACAAACAAATTAAACAAATTCCCAGAAGATTTCTAAAATCAGTTCCCTCTAAATTTACACAGAGGCTTTCAAAACTAAAAAATAAATTCTTAAATCACATATTGTTTTCCTCTGAGTTTTTCCACAACAATTCAACAATACAAAAGCCTTACAATTTCTTTGAAAACAATTTAAAGCTTCTACAAAACAAAACACAAAAAAACTTCTTGTACATACAATCTTTCAGTTTCATTTAAACCAATTTAAGCAAAGCTTCTACATAATTGAATTTTGTACAGACAATCTTTCTCAAACAAACAAATAAATAAAATAAACCTTAAGAGAACTTGTTTTCTTGAAGCTTTAAGATAATTGAAGGTTGGAGCAGAACCTCCTTTCAGAGATCAATTTCCAAAGCTTTTCCCCAAATCACCACTTCCAGGAAGATGTAAATTTACAGGAGCCACCAAAATTCTTGAGAAACCCTTTGTTTTTTTTTATCAATTTTCAACCAAAACCTCTCTCCAAAAATAATATCTTCCTCTCCAAAAATATCCCGTCAAGAAACTTCTTGCCTCTCTCAATTAAATTCCCTCCCAATAATTTCTCAACAAAGAGTAATTAATCAATTCTTCTCACACACATGTCAAATTAAAAATATCTTTTCAACAACCACAGATATTTTCTCAAAGCCTTTTGCATGTTAAAATAATTTCTAATTACAATTTAATTCCAAATTGAAATTAATTAAAACTAATTGAAATTTACAATTTAAAATTAAATTAATTTCCCCTTTGCTTTTAATTTTCTCAACAACATATTTAATTAATTAATTTTAATTATTTAATTAATAAATTCAACCCATTAGATTATATTTAATTAATTAAATAAATCAAATTTAATTAATTAACTTAAACAAAAACTTCTATCCACAATGTATAATTTTAATTTAAATAAATATCAACACTACTTAAAGCAATAATTCTAAGTATTAATTTCCATACTCAAGAACCCTTCAGAATTAAATAATATTAAAACAAGCACCCAAAGACACAATAGACTCGACTGACGACCCACTAAGGCTAAGGTGTAGACTTGACACATGTAACCTAGATACTATCTCCCAATCATCATACCATTGGGTCGACACGCTCAAACCTGTGAAGCCAGGTGGAGTCGATGTCATGTACCTGCAAACCTGTATCCAAGGCATCAATAGCACATGCATATAAAATCATTATAAAATACACCGTGAAGAGGAAATCACAGAATCGCAAGGCGCTCGCAAGCGAGTGATGCAATCCTGTCCCCTTCACCAATACAATATCACCAAACTGACACTTCCATCATTAATAAAACTCATAAGCAATAATCATGTCATAATAAACCAACATTATTTTAACCAAAGCATGTCAAGTATAACATCAAGGAAAGTACATCTCATAACACACATAGTTCGTATTACTCTATAAGAAATGATAAAATAATGAAGCATCTTAATCTAACATAAGAGAAAAATAGAGGGGTGTTACAAACTTAGTTATCCCATTAGCTCTCTAATATACTCAAGTTCATAATTATGTTAAATACCATGTTTGTGATTTTACTATCCACTCTCTTCAATCTTGGTGAAGATTGAGAGAGCTAATCCTTTTTTAGGAAGTGTATATTCACTTGATGGTCTTGCATTCTCTAACTCTTCAAAAAGTAATTTGGCCTTGTATGAGACAAATATAAATTAAGTCTCGAGCCAAAGAAATATTCTTAATTATTTTTGAACTAGAAGACCTTCCTCCTCTAGGGACAAATTATCTATGATTTCCTCCTCTTGATCCAACACCTTTGGTTTTAGTTCTTCCTTTTTATCCACTCATGGCTCTCCTATTAAAAAAGGAATAAATAGTTTATCCCTTTTAAGACAATGTTGGCCCTCTCATACTTGTCAATAGATATGAGTTACTAGCTACTACTATGAAGGAACTTCCAATGTTGAATAAGGAAGGATTTGTCACTCCAAAATAATATATCAAGGATCTTACTAATGGGTGCTCATTGCACCATGTGTCAAGATAAAATTATGGCTCTCAAAAAATTTTCCACCTCCTTTAGAGGCAGGGTGATGGATTCATTATGTGTTAGGTAAAATTTATAATCATTTGAAGATGAGATGTCTTGAAAATAATTTTCTATGAATACTTCAAATAAAGAGGAGATTCTATATATCATTATTGAAAAGAATCTCCTAAATTTTAAGCTCAAGCCCAGGTATCTAGTCCTTCTTTAACTTCAATCTTTTGGTGTCATATTCATGAGAAAAAATATATCGTGTCTACAAATTGTGTTAAACTAGACTTAGAGAAAAAATAGTTGATATTATCTATCCTAGAAGCACCTTGATTTTCTTAACAATATGATTCTAAAAAAGAGATTTAAACTCCTAAAATATCAAAAATATTATTTCATACTTCCCATTAATAAAATAAATCCAAAAGTACCTATAAAATTCATTAATAAATGATATATACATATTTACCAATGGAGTGGATATATATTGATAGGAACAAATTCATCACTACATGTAAATTAAAGCTTCAAAATCTCCTTTGCTTTAGTGATTCTGAAAAAAAAACACACTTTATTTTATTTTCCAAAGATACAATGCTTTGAAAAGACAATAAAAATAGAATAATCAACAATTCCATCCATAATATTCTTAATTATGTAACTTTTTAGACATTTTACAATTAGGTGACCCATCCTAATATGCCACAACAACCTTGATTTAGATGTAATTACTTTAGCACACTAAAAAATTTGATGCATCCAACCTATGTCTAGTGTGCCATGCTACTCTCCATTAGTGTACATACCAATTTCCTCATGCTAACTTGCAACCTTTACCATGTCAAAACTAACATTTATATTTGAGTTGAAACCATTTTGGACATAAACATAAGTTTCCTTGCCAAAATTGTCTAGTATGTGCAAAACATCTGAGAGACTTGACCTTCCTCTTGCATCCATGAATGAAACCTTTACTTTTCTTGACCATATATCTTCAAGGAAATGTTATCACCAAGACAAACCTTACCTTCATTGCATTATATATCCAAGGTACAACTTGTTATAAGGTGTCTTATGATAATAAGAACTTGATTCAATCAACCAAGAGTCATCACCAATGAAATTAGTAGAAATAAAGGTATCATTATTGTATTCATCATTATTAGAAGATTTACCAGAAGAATCATCTTTATTTTTTAATTTTGAATCCTTCTTGATGTGCCCTTTATTTCCACAATTATAACATTAAATTACTTTGGATTTTCCAAGATATTTAGTCTAGATCTAAGTTACCCTTAGACTTATAATCTATCCTAATTATTTTTCTCACCTTTCTTCTCCTTAGATCTACCTCTAACAACTAGGTTATCAAAATAAAGTTTCATCCATGGACTTCTTTCTAATTTCCTTTCTTAATGTAAAATTCATATGATATTTTTGAATTTTAGTGAGATTATTAATATTGATAAATATTATCAATTTTTCCCATGAATCGGGTAAAGAATAATTTAATAGGATGCACTTATCCTCTTCATCCATCTTTACTAAGTTATCAATACACATGTTGACTTGTATGCAGATCATATTAAATCTGTTCAAGTGATTAGTTATATTGGTTCAAGTAAATCTAGGATAATAAAAATACGCAATCTTACATAATACTTGGATATTTACATGGGAAACATTTATGGGAGAAAATTTTCCATCAAAATATTTTTACTTTATATTATTCATTTAATCAAAGATTGAATACAAGAATGCCTTTCCTTTTATTGATTCTTGATCTAAAACATATGTAATGCCCCGCCAAGCAACCCTAAAGGAAGTTGTAATTAACGACTTAAGCGAACCAATTTTTTTTTTAAAGTGCAATTAACATACACATTCACTTACTAATTAACAACAACCTCTAAGGCTACAAGGTTAGGATTACTTAAACCCACACAAACATCTTACATATAACCATAGCATATTAATACTTTAAGAAATAACCATCATACAACATAACATAATAAGATAAACATCCAAGATACAATTTCATAAGTATTTACTCAATCCAATAATTACATCACTCATTCCCAGAATGAGACAATAGTACAAAAGTATTACAATTACAAAATTCCACCTCATTAACATAAGAGGGATAAAATACTATACAATCTGAAATATTAACCCTATTGTGAGGACAATTACAGCTTAGTCGGATATGTTAGCAATGTCCTATATGAGAGATTTGATTCGGTCACAACCACCTAGGTTTGACAGAATTGGTACTATTTTAGAGGCTGAGACTTGGCTGATAGGTCTTGACCGATGTTTTGCTATGCATCCATTTGATAGTAATACTAAAGCGCGGTGCACTATTATGCATCTGCAGGGATTTGTGGCCACTTGGTGGAGAATTGAGGAACATAAGCTCCATATTGACATGAGTTCTGTGACTTGGGAGATATTCCTTGAGCGGTTTAGAGCCTGTTTTCTTTCTGACCTTTGGCGCCAGCACATGGGTGATGAGTTTCACACCCTACGACAGTTAGCCATGATCGTAGATGAGTATGAGAGACGTTTCTACGAACTTAAACATTTTGTAGGAATAGGAGATGATGAGGGGATGCTCGTGCAACATTTCATCAGGGGTTTGGATGCCCGAATTAGTGGTGGTGTGCGGGTCTTTGAGCCCAAATCTATGGAGGCAGCTGTGGAGAAAGCACGACTAGTTGAGGAGAACTTGACTATGGCACTAGGAGGTCATTCAGGTGTGCAAATTAGTAGTGGTTTTGTAGTTGGGTCTAGTGCACGACGGGGTCAGACTCAGGGAGTTGGATCACCGATGAGTCAGTAGGAGCCTATTCAGAGTGGGCAGTAGGAGAGTGCGCTTGGAAAGCGTAAGGACTCTCAGGATGATGGTGGTTCTTCGCCTAGAAGGAATCGAAACTGGTGGCACAATAAGCACAATTGACAGGTACAGCCAGCCCAGAGTTCACAGTTTGTGGCTGATTGGGATGGTATGGAGCAGTCTATTGCACCCATAGGAGGCAGTGAGTTTCGTCATAACATTAGATGTTACTCTTGTGGTCTTCAGGGCCATATTGCTAGGGATTGTTCGCATCAGAGTACTTCTGGATTTGGATAGGGACCAACAGTTTCAGAGCCAACAGTAGGTGTGAAGGCAGGTCTCATCGTGCATATGCTGCGGTTGATAACCGTAAGTCTGGTTATCGGGGTGTTGTAGTTGAGACTTCTGGTGTTGGTAGTGTAGTGTTGGATACTCGTCCTCTGGGGTTGAGGTTTTGTTTTTTTTTATGTCATTTGTTTGAGGGAGTTTTATCCCTACTTGTGTGCAGGCTTCCATGAGTAAGCCTAGCCCTTGGGGGGGAGAATGTAACACACCTCTATTTTGCTTTATGGACTGGATAGTGTGTCCTTGTTTTGCGTTGATTTATACTTCTGGATACTCAGATACTTTATCTTGTGTGTGTATTTGATCGCCATTTATTGAACGATAGACTATTCTATGTGATGTGATTTGGTTTATCTGATGATTTACTACATGTTTTAATGGTGTAATGATGTTAGTTGATATAACATATTAGTGCATATAAGAATATTTGATGTATTATGGAAGTGTCAGTTTTGTTGAGTGTATTGGTGAAGGGGACGGATTCACATCACTCGCTTGCGAGCGCCCTGCAAATCTAAGATTTCTTCTTCACGGTGTGTATTATATGCTGTTATATTTTATGATGTTGGTTATTATGTTTCAGGATTGCAGGTACATGACACCGACTCCACCTGGTTTCACAGGTCTGAGCGTGTTGATCCAACGGTTAAGTTAAAGGGAGATAGTAGCTAGGTAACATGTGTCAAGTTTACACCCTAGCCATAGTGTGTCGTTAGTCGTCTGTGTCAAGTCGTTGTTTGCCTTACTTTAATGTTATTTAATTCTAAAAGATTCTTGTTTTGGGAATAGATAGTTAGAATAATTGCATTATATCATGTTGATGATTATTTAATTTAAATTATGCAATGTGGATAAAATTTTATATTTAAATTAATTAATTATATATAATTTATTTAATTGATTAAATTTAATCCAAGGGGTTGAATTTAGTTATTAAATAATTAAATTAATTAATTAAATGTGATGCAAGAAAATTAAAAGAAATAAAAGAATTAAAATTAACTTGGAATTTAATTTCAATTTGTGGAAATTTAATTATTTTGGAATTTCATTTCAATTAAGTTGGAATTAAATTAGAAATTGAAATTGGATTTTAAAAGCAAAGTTGGTTTTCAATTTTTGGAGATAATTGATATTTAGATATTTAAGTTTCAGATTTGCATGCAAAATCAGATTTGGTTGTGCAAGATATTTTCAATTAGGCATGCATGTGTGAGTGGAATTTAGAAAGGAAGATTGGTTGCAAAAATTCATGCTGGGAGAAAGAATTTTGAAGAGGGAAAAACTTCTTTTGGTGTGAGAGGATAATTTTGGAAAAATTGCACAGATGAGGGTTTGAGGAAAATTCTTGGCTGTAGATTTATTGAGAGTTATTCTAGAAATCTTTGTGGTGTTTGTGGATTGTTTTCTTGGTTGGAATCATTGGATTGTTGGTTAGAACTAGAGAAGCTTTGGAGGAAGCTCTACATCAAAATTTTCATTACCTGTAGCTTCTTGAATCAAGTTTTCTTCTGTGTTTATGTTTTGTTCTTTGAATGCTTTCAAAACTGTAGTGATTAATCAATTTGTTGTTAAATCTATTGAGAAAACGAATTTGTGAATAGAAGAAAGAAATTAATTAATTAAATTTAAAGCTTTTGTTATTCAAGGAAATTGTGTAAATCTCTGTAGAATTAAATTTTATTGAGGAAATGGATTGTTTTGTTGTTTAAATTGAACCTTGAGGTTAAACAAAACATTTAAATTGTTTAAAGAATTTAAACCTCTGTAGAAATTGTGCTGAAGAAAACTAGAGTATTAGAAAACTTCGGATTTGTAATTTAGATCCGTTTAGGCTTTATTGTTATTTTATTGTTTAAGAATTCAAGAAAAATGATTAAAAGAATTAATTCTTAATGTGAAATTTGGATTTTTCTGAAAAAGGTTTTACAATTTCACCTGTAGGTGAATATTTTCACAAAATTTCCCTATTTGTCTATTTTTGAAATTCGTTTATATATATATATATATATATTATATATACATATAAATATGTTAATATGTATATATAATACATATATACTTATTCTGGTTGAATAAAGTAATGTTTTAAATTTTGAATTGCCATCCGTACGACGTTAATAATAAAATTTTTGAAATTTTATTAATTGAAAATCACAAAATTTTATTCATTAAAATCGTAGGGTTTGTGAAAGTGTTGGGGGAGGCTTGGGAGGCATTGCCTCCACAGCCGCCCCCATGAGGGGACAACTGTGGAGGAAGGGCCTCCGCAGCCCCCTCCACACCCCCTTGTTTTAGCAGGCCGCGCCCATGTTTGGGGTTTGGCTGTGCTATGCACAACCACCCCCCAAACATAGGGACAACCTGTGTATTGTTTAAGGAATGGTGGACTGGTTTGGTTCTTCTGTCCCTTCCCTTCGCCCTTGTTCGGTTTTGGCCGCCATTTCCATAAGGATATTTAGGGCTTTTCTAATATAGCGATTAGTTTAATAAAATTTATTTAAATTCAATGCATATTAAATAATATTTAGTTAATAAAATGATTAATAAAATAAAATTTGTAAGTAGTGTGATATATTTATATATCATTTGTTTAATTGGATTTAAGAAATAAATAATATGAGTATTGTGTAAATTTGTATTTTGTGAAATAATATTATAAAATTTTTTTGGTTTTATTTAAATGTTTAAAAAGTATAGGCTTTTGGAAACTATTTGTTGAATTTTAATATGTTTTTATTAAATAATGTATTATTTAATAAAATATATTAATATATACATATGATGTATATTTACATGTTGTTTTCAATCATAAGTATAATTAGTATTTAATTTGTTTTATTTAAGTGCATGTATTTGAGTTTGCATGGAGATTTTTTAAAAGATAAGGTTGAATGCATGGTTAGATTGTTAATGAAAAGGGATATTTTAAGATATCTTATATTGCATGTTTTTAAATGGATAGTTGAAGAGACATAGATTTTGGTTTGAAAATTGAAAAGATTATTGACAATAATTTTATGTTGTATTAAAAGTTAATTAAGGAGTTGTTTATAATGAAGAGACAATTAATTACCTTAATTTATTTATTTTCTATTTTGGACAATTATATTAGTGTGATTGGAATATTTATGAGATATGGATCTAGAATATCCAAAAATATCCTCGTGATTGTCTTTTAGAGTTATTTTCCTCATATTTCGCAAAGGGTTGTGAGTTTAAAATAGTTTAAATTCCCTATTATGAAAATAGAAAAGGGGTATATGGTTATTTGAGTAAACCCTGTTATTGTGCCTTTGCCTTTGTAAACGTTACCTATTGCTTGAGTATGGATTTAGGGAATCCAAATATTAGTTTTGAATAATGACTTGAATGCTTTTGTAGCTATGTCGTCATGTTATATTTTGGGATGTGGGATTATGTGTTAGTCCAAATTTTTAAGTCTTCTAGAGAACTTTAGAGGATCTAAGAGGGTTGTCATTTTCCTTATGTCAACCAGTTGTTTTTCCCTTGGGTAGTGCATGGTGTCTTATCAGTATTTACCCGGTTTCCACGAACGGGGTTGTTTTGTACCTCCCGTGAAAGGAGTGAGCTATGTGTTTGTTGCCTCCAAGATATTTGGAGTGTGTTCTATTATTTGTTTCCTCCTTGTGATGGAGTAGTTTTGATACCTTGGTTGTATGCACTTGTGATTCCCTTGGTGGATAGTTTATTTGTGTGTTGTCGAATAGAAGAGTGGTTTCCATTAGGGGCCAGAGCCTGGAAGAGGTAGGATTTGGGTAACCTATGGAAGTGAGTTTAATCAAGTGATAAATAAAATTGAAATGAAAATTTGGGGAGTACTACACACTAAAAAGATAAGTTCTAGCTTCACTCATTGCCAAGTGCTAGTTAAGGCTTGGAATGAGTGGAAAGGACTAAAATGGCATAAGTCATCTATCTTGTCTATACGAGAGGTATTTGATTCCACATTAGCAAGTATGAGGGCCGAGGATCGGTAGAGGCCACCAGGATCACTGGAGCCTATGAAGATCTGTAGAGGGTAACTTATTATGAGCTGTGCGATGACACTCCGTCTAGGACAACTGTTTGTTGTTAGTATTATGTTATGTGTATGGTTCTTTGAACATACTTGATCTATTTTATGTTTGTAAGCAATGTGACCTATGTTAGTGATGTGAGAGTTGTACTTATGTTTGGTTGAGTCAGTATGAGTCTGCCTTTGTTTAGAGGTTGTAGATCTTTGTCCATGTTTCTTTGTTACTATCTCCTAGCATGGGGGGTGGGCCTTCGGGTACCACTTGGTTGGGTGGAACATGCACCACACACCATTGGGTCCCCATTTATCTTCAGTACTTGGTGGTGAGACATCCAGACGGACAACTCGCGGTTCTTGAGTTATTTATGCGTTGTAATATTTCAGATTGTATAGTATTTTATCCCTCTTATGTTTATGAGGTGGAATTATGTAATTGTAATACTTTTGTACTATTGTCTCATTCTGGGAATGAGTGATGTAATTATTGGATTGAGTAAATAGTTATGAAATTGTATCTTGGATGTTTATCTTATTATGTTATGTTGTATGATGGTTATTTCTTAAATTATTAATATGCTATGGTTATACGTAAGATGTTTGTGTGGGTTTAAGTAATCCTAACCTTGTAGCCTTAGAGGTTGTTGTTAATTAGTAAGTGAATGTGTATGTTAATTGCACTTTAAAAAAAAAATTGGTTTGCTTAAGTCATTAATTACAACTTCCTTTAGGGTTGCTTGGCGGGGCATTACAACATACTTATATAATTTATTTAATGTTTTAAACCAATAATATATAATCTAATTCCATAAGACAATCTTGTTTCAAAATCAAATCTATAGCATCCACAAGTTAATAAATAGAGAATGAGGCACCTAGAATTAACAATAATAATTTCAATCACAAAACTAGTAACCCTTAGTTCCTTCAACTTAGTCTAATTCAAGTTTTGTTCCAAGATGAAGAAAAAATAAAGTGGCCCTTTTTAAAGATTTTGTTACACACTTGGTCATCCTACATTTTAGTGTACATTTATAGAATGGATGCATTAAAGAAAGCCATTCATCAACATAAAACTTATATTTCTTCCTCCTCTTTAACCAATCATATGTGGAGTTTAGTTTTTATCTATAAATATAAAAAAAGGTAGAGTGGGCCTAGATGGAAAATAATGAGTGTAGAAAAAGAAGCTAGATATTTTGGCATGAATAAATCTTAGGAATCCAATTATATAACCTTTGATTATCATCCCATCATTTGTGAGTTATTTATCCCACTTCAGGTTATTAATGGAATAAAGGGGAAAAAATCATTTAAGGAGTTACATGCCACATGATTGTATGATATAGACAAATTTTCATATAATTTTCAATTATTAAATCATTCATGCTATAAATCCCTTGATTTGAAAAGAAACATATTGTCTTGTTTCCTTTATGGTAGCAACATAGTTAGAGAATAAGTTGAGAAGAAACATGTCTTTAATCTAGATACATGTGTGTGCTTTCAAATCTCAAGCTAATTTAGAACTTGTTGGCCCTTGTGATTTATTCATGTGGATCATATATTTAAGATCATTTTATATATTTAAATGTATAGTTAGAAGTTTCTACATTTTGGTGAAATGAGTTCGTGCATGACTTTGTTCATTAAATATAAATTTAAAGATTTATTATTTCAAATTGATTTACTTGTTGCACAAACTTGTTTAGTAATAAATTTATCTAGAAGTTACATTAAATTTACTGCTCATGTATGTACATGCACAAGTGAGAACTATTAAATCTAGATATATAGATAGTGTTCATCTTTAATTTGCATTCTATATCATGTGCACGCAAGTGTAAATTTATATAGAACTATTTTAGATTTCTATCCTCTAGATCTAGATATATTAAACCAAGGTCTCATTCCTCCTTTAGGTACATACATATCACAATGGAAAATGTACCTGTTCCACCTCCAGAAATAAGCTTTGCACATACTAATAGTGAGATTAGGAGATTGAGAGAGTCATTAACTGATGGTATAGATGTAGGCATATATTTAAAAGTTTGCATGTCCATTTTATAAAGCTTATAATAATTAAGAGATAAACTTGGACAGGCTAGTAGTTTTTCCCCTGATAGAGTAGCTACGATTCTTTCCCACATGTGGGAAGAAGTCCATGGTGAGGTATCTTATAAAAAAATACATGAGGCTGTGACCAAAGAATTGATCAAAAACACTTATTTTCCATTCTATCAAAATAGTCGTAAGGTGAAGGGTTACCAGGTCACAAAATGTGTGGATCCTCTTATGGCCCCATTGATATACCCACAATTTATTGCAGCACATGGTAAGTATCCAAACAATGACCAAATTCCATTATATTTTGTTTAGCAATTGTATGTTGAGGTCCATTTGGGCCTCAAAGTCAACTACTTGGACATTCCACCATATGCTGGTCAGGGGCATGGTAGAATTGTTGATAGGCCCACCTATCATCGAGTGGATAGACCAACCCCAGTGTTTAGGGTGTTGGTTGGTGATAGGTCTCATTTTCTCACCCCAGATCTAGCCCCCTTAGCAGACCAGGTTATCATTGCTTCCCAAAAGGAAGCAATTGACAGTGTTGGCGACATTGTAGCCGCGACCACTCAGATATCTACTAATCATGTGGGTTAGTAATTGATGTCTTGACATTCATGATCCATACCATTTACATCACAGGACAACAACATAAATCCTTTTCAAGTGGTGGGAATCCCTAGACCCACACTACTCAATGGACTTACAGGAGACATGGCACGTAGAACTATGATTTCTTTAGCTGAGGACCTCTTGCAGGCATATTCTTACATCACATCGGACTATGGGATCCCTATAGACTAGGTCAGAGGTCATTTGGATTGAGGAGTTCATTCACGTCCTAGAGGATCCCATTATTCTCATCACTCTTAGCCTAGTAGTAGTGCACATGAGGATCCACCTACAGATCATTCGACTGCTACACAGATTACACATTTTATGGAGTTGTTGACCGGTCCTGGTTCATCGTTGATGCAATCTCAGTTGCATAGTCCCCTCGAATCATCATTTTTGGCACATCATGCGACGGGCCCTTAGATTGACACGTCGATTGAGCATCTAGTTGATTTGATGGAGACAACTTTGGTAGATGACTGTGAGCATCCAATACCAGATGATGTGCATGTATGTGTGCATGTGCATGTTTCAATTCTTTTTTATTTTTATTTTTAAATTTTAGTTTTAACTAGATATTCATGTAATATATATGCATATATATTGTAGATGGACATGCCTCATGTTACTTTGAGCCTTGTTCCAGATTGTGTACATCATCGTGACTCTATGGACGATTCTACTGGCAGTGGACATGTGAGTTTTAAATTTTTATATATAGACATGTATATGTATGTGCATATGTATGTTTAGATCTAGATAGATAAATTTAAAAGTACATGTACATTCTTAAAAATAACTTTCATAACATTTATAATACATTATATATATTTGACACATTTTGTACACAATTTTATCTACAGGACTCAACACATCTTTCAGAGCAGGGTTTTCATTCAGATGATCGTTTGATTAGGAGTCGATATTCATATTAGGCTGCTTTGGATTTATGAGTTGTTTATGTTCATTATATATGACTTGGGCTACATGTTTTATGACTTAGGCTACATGTTTTATGTTTTATGACTAGGGCTACATGTATTATGTTTTATGACTTGGGCTACATGTTTTATGTTCATTATATATGACTTGGGCTACATTTTTTAGATTGTTGATACATTTTATGTTCATTATATATGACTTGGGCTACATTTTTTAGATTTTTGATACATTGTACATTAGATTATGATTGTGATGGTCATGTGGAAAATCATGGTTTAATTAATGAGTTTTGTGGAAATTATGATTATGATGGTCATATAATTTTTGCATTAAATTTTGTACATCATAGAGGGCCCATACTTTTATTTACACATCAAAATTATTGATGAATTTAATCTAAAATAATAAATTTAAAGAGCATTTATACACCATAGATGATCTAATCTATCTTAGAGTTTAATATTTTACTTGTTCATATAACTTTCCTTCCTCAATAAAATAACAACTCCTTTTTATAAAGGCGTTTTTTTGTAGTGGGTATCAAGCCAAAACCCCACTTTAATTATAGTACTTATAATAGCCAATGAATTTTATAACTTTATTTCTTGAAAGTTGTTGGTGCAAGTAGGTGTGCATGCAAGTACAAGTTTTAGGTGTAGATTTGAACCAAACTATAGTGTTTAATTTAGCACTCCAAGAGTTTAAACTTCCACAAAAAACACATAATAAATATTTTTATGATTAGATAATTTTTACTCACCTTGGATATATGATAGCTATGTTAACCCTCTATTAAAACATAGTATATGATCACACATGCATCATTAAAAAGAGTGAGAAGTAGATATCTAAATTAAAGAGGATAATATTAACACAATAAAAACTTATCAAATTGTAATGCTCTTCCACCAAAATATCTAACAATTTTTTTTCTTTGTCTTAAGAAAGAGTCAAATGAATCTTGAGAACTATATTATAAAGACTTCAGAGAAATAATCATATGTAAAGTACACTTTGTACATCAAGATAAATGTACCAAAATATTGGAGAAAATGCCAAAGTAGTATTTAGGGAACATGAATAAGAACTATGGTAAAGAAAATTTGATTAAACCTAGTAATAATCACAAATAGATATACCTCAAAAAAGAATAAATAAAGGATTGTGCATATCTCTTGCACCAAGAAGCATGACATAAAGATAGTTGTGTTGTAGCAAAAAAAATGGAGATAGAATAAAATTACAGTTTAAATAATGACTGAGCTTGCAATAGACTTTATATCCATATCAACTTGCCTAAAGACCAAGCTTGCAATTGAATTTCATTTGGATCCCAATAAGCTAGAATTAAAACATAAAATAACCAATAATTTTACAAAATTTATCATGTTAAGTGTCATTCTATACTATCATAAAGTTGTACAAGAAAGGTACACATGAAGGGAATACCATCTAAACATATTGAAGATATAAATAAATAAACATGCTCTTTTGGGGATCATTGAAACTAACACTAACTTTTCTTCTACTCCCACCATCACTCTTCCAATGACTTTTTTTTATGAAAATTAGATACTATAGAATACTCAAATTATGGACTAATAAATTTATTATAGAAAATATTCATTGTTTAAATACTCACCTTTAAATAGATAGTCATACTAAATAGATATAAACCTTGCAATTGTTGTAACAAGGTTTGCACATTATGTACATAACATAAAATTAAGCATTGAATTCTTGAATCAATTTATAATAAATTTTCTAGCTATAAGTGGAGATGAACTTTCAAATGAAATCATTTAGATTCTTGAACAAGTACTTGAATTTCATGGAACAAATATATAATTGGAAATATCTACTCAATTTAAGGTTCTCAATGTGTTTCAACCACTAATTTGTGTCCAACCAAATTTAAAACACTTGTCATCAACATATATTATACGTAACTAAAACAATCTAGAGTTCAAATGAGTTACTATAAGTTCTCGTCTTGAACATGTATGTACATGTACAAGTGAACTTGAAAATCATGGATATAATCTAAATTAAACATTTTAGTTCAACCTACTCTTGAATAACATGTAAATTTTTTTGATGGTCATCACTATCTAGTCTCCATTTTTTTCGTCCATGTGCATGTGGAACTGCATGAAGATGTAGGGCAGTAGTAATTATAAGGTGACTATATTGATATACCTTGTTATCAACTTGATAGTCCACAAATGAATCCTATGTTGAAATAATTTGACTTGTTTTAGATATATCCCTTGCACTACAATAGAACCTGCATGGTAAACATGAACCTGAGGTAAGACATGTGCACTTGTACAACATTTTCGTGCTCAAGGTTTGTACAATATATATTTAATGTTTTTAAGGTAATGTACACATGTACACAATGTATATATAATTTTAAATTCAAACTCACCTATGGGAAATAAAATTCCATCACTTGTTTAAGGTTGTATTAGCTTATTCCTCTCTTCTATGCAACACAGTAAATAATAGCTAACACCTTCTATGTTTCCAGGCTCTGCTATGACTGCAAAAACATCTCCTGTACACCAAATTTACACAATAAATTTA
>CM021102.1:398963138-399013268 GCA_007115665.2 Sequoiadendron giganteum | reverse complement strand
TTCGCATTCAAGAGAAAATTTCAGCATTTTCATTTAAAGAAAATGACTTACCAACGAAGAAGGAAGATTCAATCATGCAGAAGATACCTAGAAAACTCCAAATCCTTGGCGACATGACATAGGCAATAAAGAAAATGAAATATGCAAAGTGAAAACGTATTTGGGCTTCAAGTTTTTCTTTAGGGTTTCATATGCCCTAAGTTTGGCTGACCCCCATGGGGTATTTTTTCACTTTTATTTAAACTTTAAATAAAACTAATACATTTATGTATTAGGTCTACCTTCTTGTTTTTGCATGATCTTCAAAAAAACTCAAGTCACCTATTCATTTTTTGCATGGAAGTGAAACAAAAATATAAAAAATGTAAACAAATATCAAGCGTGTAAGTGTGTAATACGTGAGTAAGATTAAAACACTTCTTAATACGACATTATATCAAAGATTAAAAAAATTGAATCAATTCAACAAAGTAATCAAATGAAAGCGTCATATTGCTCTCTATCTCCAAAGATTTATTAAATCTAAATTTCTCTCAGATTGTGTAAGCAAATAAGATTGTTAAAATGACTATTTGAAGAACGAGATGATGATAATGTAATGCTAAATGATTAATCAATTAAAATAGCATGACATAGACATGAAACAGATAATTGTAGCTAGAGGAGGCAGCCATGGTTGAAAACTTGATTGTTGAATTGCTTGAATGTTGATGCTTGATACTTGATGTCTGGATTCCTATAGAGTAAGAGTGCAAAAGTTTGATTATCTGGATCATTTTCTTGGTTGAATGAGGCTGTATTTATAGATTTCTTGGCTGTAGAAATGCACAGGGAAAGCTTTGAGAGGCTTGGATTCAATCTGGAGAATTGAATGGTGAGAGATTGAGGAGATTGAGAGAAAGATGGAGATTGTCTCTACCCATGAAAACACCAGGCAAGAGAAGAGGAAGAATTGATGGAAGAGGATTGAGAGGTCAAATTCCAAATTTGTCTCCAATTTGTCTCCAAAACTTCCTGTGAAGTTTCAATCAATTAATTTTGACATATTTTAGACATGGTTTAGACATAGGATATCTAATTCATTTTTGAGAGAATATGGATGGAATATTCTTTGTGCAACAATTCAAATATTTTGATTTATTTAAATTAGCAAAAGAAAGATAAATAATTTAATAAAACGAACTATAGGATAGTTGTTTATTAAATTAAAATAGAAGAATAATGACAATTAATCAGTAAAGTGTTTTGATCTTTATTTAATTAATTTAAGATGGATGTGATAGATTGAAATAGGGATTTGATAATTAAATCGAACAAAGTATTTATGTTTGTTTATTTAATTAAGACGAGATTTAGAAGAAATTATGAAGAATGTGAATGTGAACTATATAAATAAATATTTCTATTTATTCAATAGTAGAGAAAATTAGGATAATTAATCAAATAAGTCATATTTAATTAATTGGATGCTCCAAACCAATTTTAGGTGTATACAAAGTGTAATATTTTATAAATTACCTTAATATTTGTCATGCAGATACAAAAATGAAGGCAACCACATAACACATATTAAAGTATCTTAATTAATTACTTTAATATTTTTTAGATTGTTTACTCCTGTTCCAAAATCATGCAAGGACATAAGGGGAGTGAAACTGAGGTCTTTGACCCTAATTTTCAATTAAGTGGATTGGAACTTACATGCATTTGGAGTTTATCTTTGACTTTGAGTCAAATTGAATTGATTTTGAAGTTGTCTTTGGTTAGACTAGTTGAGAGAGGGATTTTCGAGCTATTTTAGCTCAATTTGGAGAAGTTGTGGGCCCCTTTTTTTGGGATTTTCCTTTTTGCTCATAAATCACTTTAGAGGAGATGTTTTTGGAATGCAGTTAGACTGCAGTGTTTCTCATGCACTTTGGAGTCAATTTTGTATATAGAGGAAAAGACTTAGTCTTTTTTCCTTACTTATTGATTTTTTCCTTTGCATTTTGTAGAGAGAAGATTTGACTTGTAACTCAACATTCCTTTTAAATTTTATATACAACAACAATAGTTATTTTTATTTATTTTATCAGGATTTACAAAATTTCCTTCCCTTGTTGAATAGAATTAGGTGTTTACATTCGTATTTTCAGGTGTTGTGTGTCATGAATAATTTAGATGAATATTCGACGTGTTTTAATAGTAAAACCTTTAAATATCTATCTTATTCATGGTTGCATGTATGCAAAATAAGTTAATAATCACAAGTCATAGCTTGTGCTAGTGATTTATCTCATCTTCCAAGTTGTGAAAACCTGTTTTCCTTCAGAAAAGATAGGTTAATCAAAGCCTGTTTATGAAATATTTATGTGATGAGATTGCACAAACTAAGTTGTGTAAATAGATTATTTTTTAAGTAGTTGTGAATCAAACTGCAGATTATTCACATTTCAATGCATCACCTCCTAGATTTAAGTTTTCTTTATGTTAGTTATCCTTTTTACCTTCTCCCACAAAAAAATCATTAGTTTCTAGGATATCTGAAGGTGAACCAACCCATAATCTAGAGATTCACCTTCACTTTGAGCAACCCATAGGCTTGAAGGTGTTTCCATGTTACACATGATTGATGAGGCTCCAAGCTTAGCATCAAGGTGCAATCCTTCGTGTTAACAATTATTTTACAAGAATATCCACATGCACAAAAAATGAAAGATAATGATCGATGCCCCATTCCTTTCTCTCTAAATCATTTAGGCATCATCGAGAGGTCCTTGGAATGGGTGAACAAGATAAATCATAAGCCAAGATAAAAAAAAATCAATGTTCTATATCTCTTGCCAAAGGTGTAATGTGTTTTGAGGACAAATATCCAAAATTATTGCCAATGATAATGCCCATTGTAGGAAGGATGAATCCTAAGATGTGTTATCAAATATTGGTGGTTTGATAGGTTGTTTGAAAGGCCATTGATATAAGGATTGATTGACATGTTTGATAATGATGAAGAGTTTAATTTTTTGCATTTAAAGGTTCTACCTTTCTTGATTGTTGCACTTGTTTTCCATTTGTGTTACCAAAGGGTGAATGTGATGATCAAATTTATTATGGATGGAAGTTTATTGTGGATGAAAGCAAAATGGGATGGATGGTTTTTAGTATTTTTTGGAATATTTGAATGTTTTTGGTAGTTGGAAATGTTTTGAGGTTGTTTTTGATCTTTTTTAAGATTTATGTGGATGTTTTGGTTTTTTATTATTATTTGAGGCTTTTTAAGGGTTTTGAATATTTTCCAATGTTTTGGGCTTCCCTAAGTTTTCAAATATTTTTGGAGTTTTATGAGTTTTGACTAAAAACCTATTCTAAAATACAATCCTAGGGGCCTGAGGGGCTTATCAAAGATGAGCCTTGCTTACGTTATACATGTAGAGACCATGTAGTTCGACTGACTTGACTTATTGTTGATGAGATATGGACTGTTAATGGATTGTTAGTTTATTATGAAGGACTGCTAAAGGACTGGCCTAAAGTGTCTCAGGGGCACATCAATGATGGCCTTGCCTATGTTCAAGCTCAAAGACAACGTAGTTCAACAAGGTAATGTTTTTGGATTTTTGATGTTTTGACATGTTTAGGGATTTTGATGTGTTTTGGATTTTTTGGATGTTGACTTTAGAATTTTTGAATGTTTTTGGATTTTCATTGTACAAGATTTTGATGTTTTTGTATTTTCTATATTTTTCAAGTGTTTTTAGATTGTTGGATGAGATTTTATGAATGTTTGTGGGATTTTTGATGAGATTTTATGAATGTTTTTAGAATTTTTGAGAGATTTTGAGGTAAACGATACCTAGACCACGACGTCAATGTCACATTGTGAGATATAAGACATGGATCAAGAGTTATTTGAAAACAAGACTGCAATAACCAATGGACAAACCAATGGAATGTCTAGCAATGTTTCATAGATCAATGGACAAACCAAGATAGGAAATGTATATGCGAAGAGTTCAACATGGTTTTATCATGCTAGATATGGGCTATGGGATTTCATGAGATATAATGGAAAAGAGCCTATCCAAAGTTTACCATGAGTAAAGTTGAAATATACGCCGAATCTTTGTCAAGATCAAGATAAACTGGAATATCTAGATGAATCTAGATTGGATGGATGGAGGGAACATTGGATTTATCATGACAAGGATGAGATGCTTCTATCTAAAAAGGACATATAGACGCTCAATTCTACTCATGACACCTATTTTCTAGGTTTTCAATATAGTACTTTCCCAAAGTGCCACCATAGAGGTTTTCATTAGAGGATGAATTTTATTTTTACTATTTTCTTGATTTTTATTTTATTTTTTGGATTTTTCCCATTTTTCTCATTTTTTGTATTTTTTGAAAATTTTATCCTCATGTTGAGCCACCTAGTGGTACTGATGTAGAGGCCACTATCATAGCATGCCAACGATATACTGTTTGAAGAATTTTCTTTGCTAAGATACAAGCACTTGGGTGCAACCTTGAGGAACTCTGATATGCCTTGTGGATACCAGAATTAACCTTGTCTATGTGTGCACATCATGGTATGGTACCTTCAGAATCCTTATGATGAAGGGTATTTGTAACACCCCTCTGTTTTGCTTTATGGACAGTGTGTCCTTGTTTTGCGTTGATTTATACTTCTGGATATTCGGATACTTTATTTTGTGTGTGTATTTGATCGCTATTTATAGAGCGATAGACTATTTTATGTGATGTGATTTGGTTTATCTGATGATTTGTGTTACATGTTTTATTGGTGTAATGATGTTAGTGATATAACATGTTAGTGCATATGAGAATATTTGATGTATTCTGGAAGTGTCAACTTTGTTGAGTGTATTGGTGAAGGGGACAGATTCACATCACTCGCTTTGTGAGCGCCCTACAATTCCGTAATTTCTTCTTCATGGTGTGTAGTTTATGCTGTTATATTTTATGATGTTGGTTACTATGTTTCAGGTTTGCAGGTACATGACATCGACTCCACTTGGTTTCACAGGTCTGAGCATGTCGATCCAACGGTTAAGTTGAAGGGGGATAGTAGCTAGGTAACATGTGTCAAGTCTACACCCTAGCCATAGTGTTTCATCAATCATCTGTGTCGAGTTGTTGTTTGCCTTACTTTAATGTTATTTAATTATGAAAGATTCTTGATTTGGAAATAGATACTTAGAATAATTGCATTAAATCATGTTGATGGTTATTTAATTTAAATTATGCAATGTGGATAAAAGTTAATATTTAAATTAATTAATTAAATTTAATCCAAGGGTTGAATTTAGTTATTAAATAATTAAATTAATTAATTAAATGTGATGCAAGAAAATTAAAAGAAATAAAAGAATTAAAATTAACTTGGAATTTAATTTCAATTTGTGGAAATTTAATTATTTTGGAATTTCATTTTAATTAAATTGGAATTAAATTAGAAATTGAAATTGGATTTTAAAAGCAAAGTTGGTTTTCAATTTTTGGAGATAATTGATATTTAGATATTTTAAGTTTCAGATTTGCATGCAAAATCAGATTTGGTTGTGCAAGATATTTTCAATTAGGCCTGCATGTGTGAGTTTAATTGAGGAATGAAGGATTGGTTGCAAAAAAATTCATGCATAGAGAAAGAATTTTGAAGAGGGAAAAACTTCTTCTGGTGTGAGAGGATAATTTTAGAAAAATTGCATAGAGGAGGGTTTGAGGAAATTCTTGGTTGTAGATTTATTTGGAGTTATTCTGAAAATCTTTGTGGTGTTTTGTGGATTGCTTTCTTGGTTGGAATCATTAAATTGTTGGATAGAAGCTTTGGAGGAAGCTCAACATCAAATTTTCATTACCTATAGCTTCTGGAATCAGGTTTTCTTCTGTAGTTTGTGTTGTCCTTTGAATGCTTTCAAAACTGTAGTGATTAATCAATTTATTGTTAAATCTATCGAGAAAACGAATTTGTGAATAGAAGAAAGAAATTAATTAATTAATTTAAAGCTTTTGTGATTTGGGAGATTGTGTAAATCTCTGTAGTATTAAATTTGTTTGAGGAAATGGATTGTGTAGTTGTTTAAATCAAACCTTGAGATTAAACAAAACATTTAAATTGTTTAAAGAACTTAAACCTTTGTGAAAATTGTGATGAAGAAAATTAGAGGATTAGAAAACTTCTGATTTGTAATTTAGATCCGTTTAAGCTTATTGTTATTTTAATGTTTTAGAATTCAGGAAATAGGATTAAAAGAATTAATTCTTAATGTGAAATTTGGATTTTTCTGAAAAAGGTTTTACAATTTCACCTGTAGGTGAATATTTTCACAAAATTTCCCTATTTGTCTATTTTTGAAATTCGTTTATATATATATATATATATATTATATATACATATAAATATGTTAATATGTATATATAATACATATATACTTATTCTGGTTGAATAAAGTAATGTTTTAAATTTTGAATTGCCATCCGTACGACGTTAATAATAAAATTTTTGAAATTTTATTAATTGAAAATCACAAAATTTTATTCATTAAAATCGTAGGGTTTGTGAAAGTGTTGGGGGAGGCTTGGGAGGCATTGCCTCCACAGCCGCCCCCATGAGGGGACAACTGTGGAGGAAGGGCCTCCGCAGCCCCCTCCACACCCCCTTGTTTTAGCAGGCCGCGCCCATGTTTGGGGTTTGGCTGTGCTATGCACAACCACCCCCCAAACATAGGGACAACCTGTGTATTGTTTAAGGAATGGTGGACTGGTTTGGTTCTTCTGTCCCTTCCCTTCGCCCTTGTTCGGTTTTGGCCGCCATTTCCATAAGGATATTTAGGGCTTTTCTAATATAGCGATTAGTTTAATAAAATTTATTTAAATTCAATGCATATTAAATAATATTTAGTTAATAAAATGATTAATAAAATAAAATTTGTAAGTAGTGTGATATATTTATATATCATTTGTTTAATTGGATTTAAGAAATAAATAATATGAGTATTGTGTAAATTTGTATTTTGTGAAATAATATTATAAAATTTTTTTGGTTTTATTTAAATGTTTAAAAAGTATAGGCTTTTGGAAACTATTTGTTGAATTTTAATATGTTTTTATTAAATAATGTATTATTTAATAAAATATATTAATATATACATATGATGTATATTTACATGTTGTTTTCAATCATAAGTATAATTAGTATTTAATTTGTTTTATTTAAGTGCATGTATTTGAGTTTGCATGGAGATTTTTTAAAAGATAAGGTTGAATGCATGGTTAGATTGTTAATGAAAAGGGATATTTTAAGATATCTTATATTGCATGTTTTTAAATGGATAGTTGAAGAGACATAGATTTTGGTTTGAAAATTGAAAAGATTATTGACAATAATTTTATGTTGTATTAAAAGTTAATTAAGGAGTTGTTTATAATGAAGAGACAATTAATTACCTTAATTTATTTATTTTCTATTTTGGACAATTATATTAGTGTGATTGGAATATTTATGAGATATGGATCTAGAATATCCAAAAATATCCTCGTGATTGTCTTTTAGAGTTATTTTCCTCATATTTCGCAAAGGGTTGTGAGTTTAAAATAGTTTAAATTCCCTATTATGAAAATAGAAAAGGGGTATATGGTTATTTGAGTAAACCCTGTTATTGTGCCTTTGCCTTTGTAAACGTTACCTATTGCTTGAGTATGGATTTAGGGAATCCAAATATTAGTTTTGAATAATGACTTGAATGCTTTTGTAGCTATGTCGTCATGTTATATTTTGGGATGTGGGATTATGTGTTAGTCCAAATTTTTAAGTCTTCTAGAGAACTTTAGAGGATCTAAGAGGGTTGTCATTTTCCTTATGTCAACCAGTTGTTTTTCCCTTGGGTAGTGCATGGTGTCTTATCAGTATTTACCCGGTTTCCACGAACGGGGTTGTTTTGTACCTCCCGTGAAAGGAGTGAGCTATGTGTTTGTTGCCTCCAAGATATTTGGAGTGTGTTCTATTATTTGTTTCCTCCTTGTGATGGAGTAGTTTTGATACCTTGGTTGTATGCACTTGTGATTCCCTTGGTGGATAGTTTATTTGTGTGTTGTCGAATAGAAGAGTGGTTTCCATTAGGGGCCAGAGCCTGGAAGAGGTAGGATTTGGGTAACCTATGGAAGTGAGTTTAATCAAGTGATAAATAAAATTGAAATGAAAATTTGGGGAGTACTACACACTAAAAAGATAAGTTCTAGCTTCACTCATTGCCAAGTGCTAGTTAAGGCTTGGAATGAGTGGAAAGGACTAAAATGGCATAAGTCATCTATCTTGTCTATACGAGAGGTATTTGATTCCACATTAGCAAGTATGAGGGCCGAGGATCGGTAGAGGCCACCAGGATCACTGGAGCCTATGAAGATCTGTAGAGGGTAACTTATTATGAGCTGTGCGATGACACTCCGTCTAGGACAACTGTTTGTTGTTAGTATTATGTTATGTGTATGGTTCTTTGAACATACTTGATCTATTTTATGTTTGTAAGCAATGTGACCTATGTTAGTGATGTGAGAGTTGTACTTATGTTTGGTTGAGTCAGTATGAGTCTGCCTTTGTTTAGAGGTTGTAGATCTTTGTCCATGTTTCTTTGTTACTATCTCCTAGCATGGGGGGTGGGCCTTCGGGTACCACTTGGTTGGGTGGAACATGCACCACACACCATTGGGTCCCCATTTATCTTCAGTACTTGGTGGTGAGACATCCAGACGGACAACTCGCGGTTCTTGAGTTATTTATGCGTTGTAATATTTCAGATTGTATAGTATTTTATCCCTCTTATGTTTATGAGGTGGAATTATGTAATTGTAATACTTTTGTACTATTGTCTCATTCTGGGAATGAGTGATGTAATTATTGGATTGAGTAAATAGTTATGAAATTGTATCTTGGATGTTTATCTTATTATGTTATGTTGTATGATGGTTATTTCTTAAATTATTAATATGCTATGGTTATACGTAAGATGTTTGTGTGGGTTTAAGTAATCCTAACCTTGTAGCCTTAGAGGTTGTTGTTAATTAGTAAGTGAATGTGTATGTTAATTGCACTTTAAAAAAAAAATTGGTTTGCTTAAGTCATTAATTACAACTTCCTTTAGGGTTGCTTGGCGGGGCATTACAACATACTTATATAATTTATTTAATGTTTTAAACCAATAATATATAATCTAATTCCATAAGACAATCTTGTTTCAAAATCAAATCTATAGCATCCACAAGTTAATAAATAGAGAATGAGGCACCTAGAATTAACAATAATAATTTCAATCACAAAACTAGTAACCCTTAGTTCCTTCAACTTAGTCTAATTCAAGTTTTGTTCCAAGATGAAGAAAAAATAAAGTGGCCCTTTTTAAAGATTTTGTTACACACTTGGTCATCCTACATTTTAGTGTACATTTATAGAATGGATGCATTAAAGAAAGCCATTCATCAACATAAAACTTATATTTCTTCCTCCTCTTTAACCAATCATATGTGGAGTTTAGTTTTTATCTATAAATATAAAAAAAGGTAGAGTGGGCCTAGATGGAAAATAATGAGTGTAGAAAAAGAAGCTAGATATTTTGGCATGAATAAATCTTAGGAATCCAATTATATAACCTTTGATTATCATCCCATCATTTGTGAGTTATTTATCCCACTTCAGGTTATTAATGGAATAAAGGGGAAAAAATCATTTAAGGAGTTACATGCCACATGATTGTATGATATAGACAAATTTTCATATAATTTTCAATTATTAAATCATTCATGCTATAAATCCCTTGATTTGAAAAGAAACATATTGTCTTGTTTCCTTTATGGTAGCAACATAGTTAGAGAATAAGTTGAGAAGAAACATGTCTTTAATCTAGATACATGTGTGTGCTTTCAAATCTCAAGCTAATTTAGAACTTGTTGGCCCTTGTGATTTATTCATGTGGATCATATATTTAAGATCATTTTATATATTTAAATGTATAGTTAGAAGTTTCTACATTTTGGTGAAATGAGTTCGTGCATGACTTTGTTCATTAAATATAAATTTAAAGATTTATTATTTCAAATTGATTTACTTGTTGCACAAACTTGTTTAGTAATAAATTTATCTAGAAGTTACATTAAATTTACTGCTCATGTATGTACATGCACAAGTGAGAACTATTAAATCTAGATATATAGATAGTGTTCATCTTTAATTTGCATTCTATATCATGTGCACGCAAGTGTAAATTTATATAGAACTATTTTAGATTTCTATCCTCTAGATCTAGATATATTAAACCAAGGTCTCATTCCTCCTTTAGGTACATACATATCACAATGGAAAATGTACCTGTTCCACCTCCAGAAATAAGCTTTGCACATACTAATAGTGAGATTAGGAGATTGAGAGAGTCATTAACTGATGGTATAGATGTAGGCATATATTTAAAAGTTTGCATGTCCATTTTATAAAGCTTATAATAATTAAGAGATAAACTTGGACAGGCTAGTAGTTTTTCCCCTGATAGAGTAGCTACGATTCTTTCCCACATGTGGGAAGAAGTCCATGGTGAGGTATCTTATAAAAAAATACATGAGGCTGTGACCAAAGAATTGATCAAAAACACTTATTTTCCATTCTATCAAAATAGTCGTAAGGTGAAGGGTTACCAGGTCACAAAATGTGTGGATCCTCTTATGGCCCCATTGATATACCCACAATTTATTGCAGCACATGGTAAGTATCCAAACAATGACCAAATTCCATTATATTTTGTTTAGCAATTGTATGTTGAGGTCCATTTGGGCCTCAAAGTCAACTACTTGGACATTCCACCATATGCTGGTCAGGGGCATGGTAGAATTGTTGATAGGCCCACCTATCATCGAGTGGATAGACCAACCCCAGTGTTTAGGGTGTTGGTTGGTGATAGGTCTCATTTTCTCACCCCAGATCTAGCCCCCTTAGCAGACCAGGTTATCATTGCTTCCCAAAAGGAAGCAATTGACAGTGTTGGCGACATTGTAGCCGCGACCACTCAGATATCTACTAATCATGTGGGTTAGTAATTGATGTCTTGACATTCATGATCCATACCATTTACATCACAGGACAACAACATAAATCCTTTTCAAGTGGTGGGAATCCCTAGACCCACACTACTCAATGGACTTACAGGAGACATGGCACGTAGAACTATGATTTCTTTAGCTGAGGACCTCTTGCAGGCATATTCTTACATCACATCGGACTATGGGATCCCTATAGACTAGGTCAGAGGTCATTTGGATTGAGGAGTTCATTCACGTCCTAGAGGATCCCATTATTCTCATCACTCTTAGCCTAGTAGTAGTGCACATGAGGATCCACCTACAGATCATTCGACTGCTACACAGATTACACATTTTATGGAGTTGTTGACCGGTCCTGGTTCATCGTTGATGCAATCTCAGTTGCATAGTCCCCTCGAATCATCATTTTTGGCACATCATGCGACGGGCCCTTAGATTGACACGTCGATTGAGCATCTAGTTGATTTGATGGAGACAACTTTGGTAGATGACTGTGAGCATCCAATACCAGATGATGTGCATGTATGTGTGCATGTGCATGTTTCAATTCTTTTTTATTTTTATTTTTAAATTTTAGTTTTAACTAGATATTCATGTAATATATATGCATATATATTGTAGATGGACATGCCTCATGTTACTTTGAGCCTTGTTCCAGATTGTGTACATCATCGTGACTCTATGGACGATTCTACTGGCAGTGGACATGTGAGTTTTAAATTTTTATATATAGACATGTATATGTATGTGCATATGTATGTTTAGATCTAGATAGATAAATTTAAAAGTACATGTACATTCTTAAAAATAACTTTCATAACATTTATAATACATTATATATATTTGACACATTTTGTACACAATTTTATCTACAGGACTCAACACATCTTTCAGAGCAGGGTTTTCATTCAGATGATCGTTTGATTAGGAGTCGATATTCATATTAGGCTGCTTTGGATTTATGAGTTGTTTATGTTCATTATATATGACTTGGGCTACATGTTTTATGACTTAGGCTACATGTTTTATGTTTTATGACTAGGGCTACATGTATTATGTTTTATGACTTGGGCTACATGTTTTATGTTCATTATATATGACTTGGGCTACATTTTTTAGATTGTTGATACATTTTATGTTCATTATATATGACTTGGGCTACATTTTTTAGATTTTTGATACATTGTACATTAGATTATGATTGTGATGGTCATGTGGAAAATCATGGTTTAATTAATGAGTTTTGTGGAAATTATGATTATGATGGTCATATAATTTTTGCATTAAATTTTGTACATCATAGAGGGCCCATACTTTTATTTACACATCAAAATTATTGATGAATTTAATCTAAAATAATAAATTTAAAGAGCATTTATACACCATAGATGATCTAATCTATCTTAGAGTTTAATATTTTACTTGTTCATATAACTTTCCTTCCTCAATAAAATAACAACTCCTTTTTATAAAGGCGTTTTTTTGTAGTGGGTATCAAGCCAAAACCCCACTTTAATTATAGTACTTATAATAGCCAATGAATTTTATAACTTTATTTCTTGAAAGTTGTTGGTGCAAGTAGGTGTGCATGCAAGTACAAGTTTTAGGTGTAGATTTGAACCAAACTATAGTGTTTAATTTAGCACTCCAAGAGTTTAAACTTCCACAAAAAACACATAATAAATATTTTTATGATTAGATAATTTTTACTCACCTTGGATATATGATAGCTATGTTAACCCTCTATTAAAACATAGTATATGATCACACATGCATCATTAAAAAGAGTGAGAAGTAGATATCTAAATTAAAGAGGATAATATTAACACAATAAAAACTTATCAAATTGTAATGCTCTTCCACCAAAATATCTAACAATTTTTTTTCTTTGTCTTAAGAAAGAGTCAAATGAATCTTGAGAACTATATTATAAAGACTTCAGAGAAATAATCATATGTAAAGTACACTTTGTACATCAAGATAAATGTACCAAAATATTGGAGAAAATGCCAAAGTAGTATTTAGGGAACATGAATAAGAACTATGGTAAAGAAAATTTGATTAAACCTAGTAATAATCACAAATAGATATACCTCAAAAAGAATAAATAAAGGATTGTGCATATCTCTTGCACCAAGAAGCATGACATAAAGATAGTTGTGTTGTAGCAAAAAAAAATGGAGATAGAATAAAATTACAGTTTAAATAATGACTGAGCTTGCAATAGACTTTATATCCATATCAACTTGCCTAAAGACCAAGCTTGCAATTGAATTTCATTTGGATCCCAATAAGCTAGAATTAAAACATAAAATAACCAATAATTTTACAAAATTTATCATGTTAAGTGTCATTCTATACTATCATAAAGTTGTACAAGAAAGGTACACATGAAGGGAATACCATCTAAACATATTGAAGATATAAATAAATAAACATGCTCTTTTGGGGATCATTGAAACTAACACTAACTTTTCTTCTACTCCCACCATCACTCTTCCAATGACTTTTTTTTATGAAAATTAGATACTATAGAATACTCAAATTATGGACTAATAAATTTATTATAGAAAATATTCATTGTTTAAATACTCACCTTTAAATAGATAGTCATACTAAATAGATATAAACCTTGCAATTGTTGTAACAAGGTTTGCACATTATGTACATAACATAAAATTAAGCATTGAATTCTTGAATCAATTTATAATAAATTTTCTAGCTATAAGTGGAGATGAACTTTCAAATGAAATCATTTAGATTCTTGAACAAGTACTTGAATTTCATGGAACAAATATATAATTGGAAATATCTACTCAATTTAAGGTTCTCAATGTGTTTCAACCACTAATTTGTGTCCAACCAAATTTAAAACACTTGTCATCAACATATATTATACGTAACTAAAACAATCTAGAGTTCAAATGAGTTACTATAAGTTCTCGTCTTGAACATGTATGTACATGTACAAGTGAACTTGAAAATCATGGATATAATCTAAATTAAACATTTTAGTTCAACCTACTCTTGAATAACATGTAAATTTTTTTGATGGTCATCACTATCTAGTCTCCATTTTTTTCGTCCATGTGCATGTGGAACTGCATGAAGATGTAGGGCAGTAGTAATTATAAGGTGACTATATTGATATACCTTGTTATCAACTTGATAGTCCACAAATGAATCCTATGTTGAAATAATTTGACTTGTTTTAGATATATCCCTTGCACTACAATAGAACCTGCATGGTAAACATGAACCTGAGGTAAGACATGTGCACTTGTACAACATTTTCGTGCTCAAGGTTTGTACAATATATATTTAATGTTTTTAAGGTAATGTACACATGTACACAATGTATATATAATTTTAAATTCAAACTCACCTATGGGAAATAAAATTCCATCACTTGTTTAAGGTTGTATTAGCTTATTCCTCTCTTCTATGCAACACAGTAAATAATAGCTAACACCTTCTATGTTTCCAGGCTCTGCTATGACTGCAAAAACATCTCCTGTACACCAAATTTACACAATAAATTTAAAAAATAAATAAATTGTCTCTAGAGTTTAAAGATCATTAAATTTATATAATATTTAAATTATTGGAAACTTACACATGTACTTTTTCTAACCAATCCTGAAATATGGTCATAATCAATTGAAATCAAAGGAATGTCTTGAAATCTTTCATCCTCATTTTCGCCGTATGTGTCTGAAACAAATAGTGGCATAGTGGCACCATATCCCATTTACTAACATATTCAAGTTCTTCGTTGTTGCATGCATGAGAGTTTCCTGCAATGCACTCAGTGCAAAAACAAGAGTAATCCCTCATGTATAATGTCCATCCAGGGTGACTATCTGAACTCATAACACAATGCAAAGATCTTATTTTTTCTACCCTCTTGCATCCATGCATCGATCTTCTATCCACACCTAGATACATGTACTTGCAAAAAACTTATGTGAACAAACATGTGTGTATATATACATATATAAATTTTAAATTTAAATAAATTTAATTTTTTGAAAATGTAATTTATACATACCCGATATCTCCAAAAACACTCTATGTGGAATGTTTCGATTTGTTCTTCAAGATGTGACGACCTCATTTGATGCAAAGTGTTTCTTGCACCATTCAACAACATCATGTGCATCATCTATACAATCTTCTGAATAACTCATTTGATGCTTTCTTAAAGCACGTTTGATGCAAACTCATGCGCCATCATGCTCACACTTTCTATGCCCACTCTCAAAGAAACTTCAAACATGTGGTATGCTGTAAATTTTATGATATCTAGAAAGTGCATAAAATGGTCATGATGATTTGAATTGTTCCACACATCCATCTGACCATACAAAATTATTTTCAAATTTTACACCCCTGCTTCTCAAATTCTCAAAAAAATATTTTGTAAAACAATTTTGTACAAAAAGTGTGTCATGCTCTTTATCATCACTAATATAAAAGTGATATTCTTTCTTGATGGCCCATTGTTCATCTGTACTCTCAACACCATCCAATTCCAATTGTGCATGTCGATAACACACACGAACCATAATAGTGACTTTCTTTGAAAAGTAATATTCTGATTGAATCTCTTTTTGATGTACAAAAGAATAATTTTCTGCAAAGTCAACTATTGATAGAATTGTTCCAATTGGGAAATTATCTCTTAATGTTTGAAATTGATGTGCTTGCCTCTTAGCATAAAAGGAATGTTGTATGTATGGTTGTATCAATTTTTGAAAATCTTCCATAAATTTCCCAATAGGTATCTCCTCTTCTACATAGTTTACTTGTGGATTCTTTCCCAAAATTTGTTTGAAACTTTACATACTTGTAACTCTTGCAATTTACTATCTTTGTTAGGTCAACATCTTCATTTGTTGAAGGAAAGTTAGCCAAATTTCCACATGTTTCACAGAGTCCTTTTATGCATTTATTTGAGGTCCATTTTCATGAACACATAACAGATCCTTTATGAACAAACTTACCTGTTTAGGAGGTGCCTTTTGAAAACCATATCTTTCTTCTCTCATCTTTCAAAACACCTGATAGTAGAGATCAAATTCAATGTGATAATGTAAACAACAAGTTTCAAAAAACTTGTTTATCTTCACATAATATGGCTTTAACCTTTCAAACATTGTTTGCCCAATCTTTATATGAGGATACATATTACAAAAGTTCATATACATCTCAAGCTGTGTTATGTCTAGCCAATGTTTAATATGTTCTTCATAAATACCAGGTCCAATCCTGTGCCTCATAACATCTATAGTATTTGATGACGGATGGGTCTAATCATTCCAAAAACTTGAGATCAAGTTCCTAACAACATCTTCAATCTTGTCAAAATGGGGAGCTCTACACATAATTGCTCAATTTCCTTCAGAACTATCATCCAAAACCTTTCTCTTTTTCTCATATTTTATTAGTTTGGTTCTACTATAACCAAATTCAGTGGAAAGTGCTGACATTTTTATTTTTCTTGATATTTCTTTATTTAAAACATATGTCAAAATCACCTTTCTTGCAATGGCCTTATCCACTGATCGAGATCCTTTCCCAATGGAATCTAAACCTTTTTTAACATTTTCAACAATATATTTTTGTAGTCTCATGTGTTTCCTCTTATTCGATGCAGAATGTACACCCAACAATTGTAATGACTCTTTCAGCTCATTACGAAGAAGTAAACATGATAACAATTGGGTTTTTTCAAGTGTTTGAAGATGATTGAAATGATCATGGATTATTCTATTTATAGATTTAGTCGTTGACCTCTTATTCCTATTTTTAGGTTGGTCGGCATAACATTTCAGTTTGTCCATATCCATTTCAAGTAAATGATCTAAATTTCTATAAGAAATTTGTTTCCCCACCTTTTTAGCTACTTTTATATTCTCATCCATTGGTGTAGAAGGAAGTGATCCCGACCGCTCTCCAACATGCATTGTTTGAACTCGGGCCTCCTCCCTATCTTCAAGGTCCACATGTTCTTCAATTGATTCCTTTGGTCCAATATCTAGATTGGGCTCGACTTATGCTTGAGAACTTCTTGCTTGTTGATCCATTTCTACATGTCACAAAATATTGTGCAAAGAAAGTGAGAGATGATGATATATAAGTGGAGTTGAACATATGAAATCAAATGAAATCAAATATTCTTGAACTTAATAATTCCATGGAAAAAATGCATTTGAAAACAGATGATAAGCAATTATTAGGCTGTAAATGAAGAATAGGGAATAAGGGTGATAAGTGGACACTTGAACTGTGGATTAATGGCATGGATTGTGTTAGGAAACTCTTGATGATGAAAGTAGGTGGATAGAGGATGATAGCTTATGCATGGTTGGTATAGAGGATGAAAAGTTTGAATTGGACATGATGTGGACAACTTGACTTGGAGGACACTTAGATTTGTTTGTTTTTGAAATGATATATATATGCAAGGACTATGTGGGATGATATATATGTATGCAAGGACAATGTGATGTGATCTATGTATACAAGACTAGGAATCTATGTAAGGACTAGGATGAAATGAAAAGGATATGATTCTAAGATGGGATATATGAAAATGGTATGATATGATGTGATAAACTAAGAATGCAAGAGCTCAAATGTTAAGAGGGTATGTGGGTGATAGATAGAAAATGGGTTGATTTTGAGACCTATGAAGAGTAGTGGAAGTGCAAGCTAAGGGTTCTATTTGATCAATGATGAATATGCAAAGGACTAAATTCATGGAATGTATGAAACTTTGTTAGGTGATATGATCTTGATATATGCAAGGGGTTGTACATGCAAGAGCTAGGTGGAATGATATATATGTATGCAAGGACTATGTGATGTGATCTATGTATGCAAGACTAGGAATATGTAAGGACAATGGTACATGTAGGAGATGATGGACTCCAAAAGGATTTCCCTAGACTCAAGGATAATGGTATGTTCCCTAACTCAATTCCAAGATAAACCTTAAGTGATGTGGGTGATAGATAGAAAATGGGTTGATTTTGAGACCTAGGAAGAGTAGTTGAAGTGCAAGCTAAGGGTTTTATTTGATCAATGATGAATATGCAAAGGAATGAATTCATGGAATGTATGCAACTTGGTTAGGTGATATGATCTTGATATATGCAAGGGGTTGTACATGCAAGAACTAGGTGCAATGATATATATGTATGCAAGGACTATGTGATGTGATCTATGTACGGAAAACTAGGAATATGTAAGGACTAGGATGCAATGAAAAGGATATGATTCTAAGATGAGATATATGAAAATGGTATGATATGATGTGATAGGCTAAGAATGCAAGAGATAAAATGCTAAGAAGGTACATGTAGGAGATGATGGACTCTTCACCTCTACTAAGAACTACGAGAATGTGGATGCCTTGGCAATGACCGTTGCTGCACCAATGAATAGAAGGGATTTTGGCTTTCTAAAACAAGAGGGTTCTAGGGAATACTCGGGGACATGGCACCTCACGAGCATACAACAAGCCACTTAAGGCTTTAACCACTCTACTAGGGGCTTTTATACCTTTAAAAGAAAAGGTCGGTACCCATTTTTGAATGGCACATGCATGGCTAAGGCCTACATACCATGAGGAATTGACAATTTAGACTCATCCTTTTATATACCGGCCCGAGCGAAAAACCATTTGGAGTCATTCCCTCTTGTGAGGCAGGCCCCTCTAAGGTATTAAACACATACAAAGATGATGGGTTTGGTTTCTGATCACCAAATTCACACAAGGTGAGATCATACTCCCTACCATCTCAAGCATAACAAATATTATTAATTCACCTCCTAATTAAATCTATATGATGGAAGATAGATTTTCATTTAAAAGCACCAATCGAAATGTGTTCTAAGCTAAAAGACAACTAGTTTCAAAATCAAGTCTTCAATCAATCGTCCTGCACCAAATTAGTTAGTAGTTCCAATTTTTAGTCTTCAACAAGACGTCCCAAAGTAAAAATATGCAAGAGTAGTGTGGAGCGTGGTGGGAAAAATGATCTAGGAAAACCTCAAATAGATGTTTTTGAGGATGGAGAGATTAATAGAAATGATTGTGGGGCAAAATATTTACAAAAAGGAGATTTTAAAATCCCATGTATTGCGTAGTAAAATGAGATGCATGTAAGTGAAAATGATAAAAGTCCAAAATAAATGCATGGTGAATGATTAAATGAAGTGACTAAATGCATTTCTAAATGTGAATGAAAATGATTTAATAATGTTTTATTATGGATTTAATGGAATATGGATTATGTAAATGACGTATGTAGTTCATTGATTTTAATTTTTTTTAAACATGATTTATGAAAATGCAATGAAAATGATTGTCAAAAACGATATCATGATTAATTATGAATGATTGATTATGAATGATGGTGAAATGTTTATGATTTATCATGCACTATGAATGGTAATGAGATGATAATTAATTAACATTTTAATGATCTTTAATAATTTCATGATTCATGGAAATAAAATGATTTTAATTTGATAATTATTTTATTATGAAGTTCGATATTTGACATGGTTATGATAATAGATTTATTACATGATAATTAACTATTATGATTTTTTATGGAAATGGACGTGAACGATAAAGCAAATGAACATGAACGATAATGCAAACGAACATGAATGATAATGCAAGCGATAATTTGCAAATGGATATGAATGATAATGCAAACGATAATGTGATGATCTTGCAAGGACAAATTTGAGTGTCTACAGTTTCTTGGCTTTCACATGTTGACATGGTAGTTTTATTTATGATACTATTCACGAGCTCACTATATATATATATATATATATCTAAAATTTGTCTCCAGGACCTGTATTTATGTTTTTTTGATTGAATATTTTATATAGATATTATAAACTCAAATGATGTTACAAAATCAAGTTCCAACGCATATTTTTTACATTTATATTAAATTTTAAAGATTTCTACTAATGTTTGAAAATTTCCATTTTGTTATTTTTGAGTCACCTTAAAATCTATACTTGATAATCACAAGAATGCCTTGGAATTGATGGAGGAAATTGAGGGGGTTATTTTATGCATTTCATTCAACATAAAATTTATCATGCATAATTTATTTTAACTTAGAGATGAGTGTTTGGAGGTGTCAATAGATTCAAATTTTCTTATAATTAAAAAATGATTCAACATAAATGAAAATAAAAGTGATTTAATTTTGAACTAAAATTGCTAAAAATTAAAGAAACTTTCCCCTTCCATCTTATAGATAAATGATTCATTAAATTAAAATTACCACATATCAACAAAAATAAACTTTACACTACACAATAATTTTATCCTATTACATGAAGAAAATAACACACATTACTCATGACTATTTTTCATCAAAAATATGAGTGTGTTACAACATGATAGCTCACTATTATATTTTCATGTTTTAATGCAATTAAATTTATGCATGTGCTAGTGACTAAGCTTTAGACTTGTTACTATCAAGTTCTATAATTCAATCATGTTATATAACATAATCTAATGTTATGGTTTCCATAAAAAAATAGCACATGTTATATTAGATAGTGTGGTAAGTCTATGAGCCTCTTTGTACCTAAGTAGATAGTTGATCTAGTAAATTTAAATATTTTATTTTTCTTAGATAAGGTATCCCATAACGGGAGATCGTTAGGATTTGTGTCTCAACCTTCAGTCCCTATATATTAATATTGGACAATTTAATCTAATTTTCAAGTTATAAAACAACAAATATATAAATTTCAACACTCAAATAATTTATTTTTTGGCTTGGAACATGTTCTAGAATAGAAATTAATTAGAACATTATAATTACAAAAAAATGCATCTCTTTCACATCTTAATATTTTTAAATGGGCACAATCATATAGAACTCATTTTTATGGATGAAAAATATATTAAAATAAACTTGGGAGTAGATGTTAAAATTATTCTTAAAATAAATTGGGAGGATCTTGGGAAACCAAATTTACATGATACTCCCTATGATATAGTACTAGATGAGGGAGCAGATCCAAAATTTTCATTAGCATGTATGGTAGAATATAAAGGTCAACCTATTGGGTTTAAAGGAAAAATAAATTTTGAGGTGTTTGAGATTCAAAAGGACTCTTTGGTGCTTTCAAATTTTTTCTTAATCTCAAATTGGTTCATGTAGAATGTAATGAAATATTTGACTCCCAAAAAGAAGAATTGACATTTTATACATGGAGGGCTAGATAGTGCATATATCATTGAATATGAATATCACAGATTAAGATTATGACAAGAAGATAGCAAAAGAAAGAGATGTAGAAGAAGATGTATTTAGATGGCTATATTCATTGAGGAAGCTACCTAAGATTGATACAAAGGGAGATACCAAGATAGAGGGGGAAATACTGGTGAAAGATGGTGTTTCTACCATAGATATAATTGATTATGCACAATTGGATGGAATAAATATAAGGATTTAACTCAAGAAGGACATAAAGATAGATAGATACAAAATTGGGTGAGCTAAAAAAAATACAAATAAAGAGAATATATTGTAGATCAAAACTAGTAAAGCATTTAGTATAAGGATTCATAAAAGAGTAGTAGTAGGCACCACAAATATGTGTGCAATTGATATGGAGTTTAGATAGAGTACTCTAAGACAAATTTAGAAACCTATTTTAAGAGGTAGGAGATATATGGAATATTATTAATAAAATGAAAAATAAGGTGGGGCACTACATATTGGTTTTTTCCAAGTAAGGAAGGAAGATGAAGGCCCTAGGATCAAAATATGTATTTCAAGAAGGAGGAGACACTAGTAGAGAATGAAAAAGGGATGCTAAGTGAAATTGAATCTATAAGAATGAACATAAGCTCATGTAACAATAATAAATACATTCAAGATAATCTAAATTTATGAAGGAATGATAAATTATGATGATGTAGAATAAAAAAATCAAGGATGTGCGAGAAAGGATAGATGGTGATAAAAAGGAAGGTTGTAGCATAGAAGAAGAATATAGAGTTGTGATAAAGTATAATGGATCTAATGAAGAAAATTTGAAAGTAAGAATATATAAAGATGAACCATTGATGCTACAAATAAATATTTATGAAGAAAGAGAGGAAATTGAGAATAATGCAGTACTATGAAATCTAGTGATAACTTGTAGATTTTAGTTATAGAACTCATTGAGGATGTGCATTTGAGTTTTAATTTTCATAAAATTGAAATGAAAAACCTTCAATTTTCTTATATATCAATTATTTGATGCATTTTTCCTTGTTGCTAGATAAAACATATGATAAACCCACTATTGCAAGTAAAAAAATTTACCCATATTTGACGAGAAAGAGACGAAATAAACACATACCTTGTTTCCTTCTATGATAATTTGTCAAGTTTTGCTTGCGTCTATTTTCTTCTTTTTCTTTTGAAAATTTTTGTTGAGCCTTGTCTTTTGTTTTTGCTTTTTGTCCTATTTTCTTCTTCAAATTAAAAATGATTGAAAGTTGAAAGAAAATTCTCCTCCAAAATGCAAAAAATCTGTGACAAAAGAATTGAAAAAACTTACAACAATAGCCTCAAAGATAATAAAAAATGCAACAATAACAAATAAGATATATAAATTCTGATTTTTTTTATTTTTTTCACCTGGGAATTGTCTTTTTCAGTCGACACGCCTAGAAGCATGAGGATCACTTGAAAATCACTTTTTACATAGACTGAGCTTGGAAAAATGCAAAGAAACCCTAAAAAAGTGGTTTGAATTTTTTATGTATACGACAGGGGTTTGATTGAACTCATATTGGGGGGGTTCGATCGAATCCCCCACCATTAATTCACATATTATTTTAAAGGGGTTCGCTCGAACCCATGTTCGATTGAACATATTTTTTGGGTTCGTTCGAACATAGGTTTGATTGAACCCCTTTTTTTCCCTTGTCTCTCCACATACTAGTAAATTTATGTAAAAAATTGTCTTTCGAAGCTCAATTTGAGGATGAAAATGGAGAAAAATTCAAAAATCCAACTAGATAATGATAGTCCTCGGAATGAGTTATTCGTCGAATATACTTTTAATATGGTTTTCTTTTATTATGTACTTTATTTTTTAGTTTTATTAAACATAGGTTTTTCACCGAAAATCGAGCTCTTTGTTCTGCACATGTGGAAAAATAACATATTATGAAAATAAAATTTTGAAAAATACATTTGGGCTGGGTATTGATGTCCTTGATCCATTAAAAAATAAAATTGAATTTCGATACATACATAAAAATTTATGTTGTATATAGTCCACCTATGTTTGAATTGTATTTGGTTTGACTTTGAAACTTGATTAAGGAAAAAATATTTAATAAAACACTATGAAACCAAATCAAAGTGCTAGATATCGTAGTTACAAATCTAAATTTGAAAAAAATAGAATTTTCTCCTTCATACAAAAAAAAGTTATGTTGTATACGGTGAGAATCACTTCTTAAAAATGTTGTTTTTAAAAAAAAGCTAGTTTTAAGAGGAGATGGAAAAAGAAGTGCAATCTGATTCCAATTTTTTTGAAAAAAATATATTTAGAATCTATAGACAAAATGTCACAAATCACTAGTTTGCATCATCTTCAAATTCCTCATGGTTTAGCTGCTATAGGAGCCCAAAAGTGAATATTTAGTTAAAAAAAATCAGTAGAGTGTCCAATTTGCCCAAAAATTGTAAGCCAATATTGTGGGATTACCCATCTTTACTTCTTGATTCCCCTAGAGTCCCAAACCCTAGCATCCTTAATCTCATATTTCCTCTTCCTTCCAACCCCTTGATATCCTCTATCTCCCTTAGTCTTGATGTTCTCCATTCCTTGGATTCTTGGACCATTCCCAAAGTTCCTTCTAATCCTAGGACCTCAAGCCCTAGCCTTGTATTTAGTTCTCTTGAATCCCTCTAGACTCCCCAAACCTTAGAGTCTTCCCTTCCAAGGTCCTCATTTCTCCAAAGTTATTGAATTTCTCAGAACATAAACCTAGTTTTGGGTGTTCTTTTTCCCTTTAAAATACCCAAGCCAAACTTCTATATATTCATTGAAGTCTAAACTTTCAAGGGTCCTTTGAATATTTACACCTCACCCTAAGTTACATTGAAGTGCTTACTCCTTAGGAAGTCTTGAACTATGATACTTTTCTCTTGTTGAATTTTAAGAGTCCCTTATACATCTCAAAACCATCATTTCTCTCAATTTATTGGTCCTCTTTCCCCTTATCTTCTTAATTCATATTCATATACTCTTTATTCTTTAGGGGAATCTCAACATCCTTGAGCACTTTGGAATACATCCCTAGGTTCAACAATAACTTGAAAACTCACCAATTTCTAACACAACCAAAGCCCTGATGGGTTTTACGCATTCCTTCTCACCTACCCTTTCAACATTCATAGACTATTTTAGAAATAAATATAATGTGTACAAATTCTAGTGGCTTCTTTGAATAATTTTATAGTCTCCTTCCATGTTGCACTTTCCACAAATTATAGGAACTCCATTAATGAAAAGTATGATTGTAGTGCTAGGATTAGAAGGAAAATATCTAACAAGTTAAATGCAGATTTGATCAATAGAAAGGAAGAAATAAAACACACAAAATTATAGCAGAAACAAGACAACACAAAGAATTTAACGTGGTTCACCCAATCTGGGTTACATCCACAAAACCATAGCCATCCAATGATTTCATTATCTAGTGCAAAACATATTGCAATATTGCAAATAATACCATGCTACAACTCCCCATCCCAACCACTTATAACAAGATTTTAGAAGCTTCCAGAAATTAGGGTTTGCAAAGTCGACTTTTTTCTTTTTCGGCGAGGAAGCGAAAAAAGGTGAAAAAATAAGTTCTCGAGGGCTGCCTCCCCTAAATCGCCACTTGGGGCCCGGCCCAGTCCCAGACCCCATCGAGGATACATGAAGAATGTACAATACTAAAGAGTGTATAGTATAGCATGATCAGTCGTCACATACCAACAATCTCCCACTTGGAGATTGATCAGGCTCCACACCAACACATGCAGATCAAAGAGGAATATTTCTCTATGTTTCTCAAGTATTTTTAAACAAGTCTAGGGTAGATATTTTATGTCAAATTTTATGCATATATCATAGGAAGGTATGCTAATCTCTTAAAATTCCCAAAATTCATAGAATTTTTAAAATTTTGTGCATGTATTTACACATTTTTCCTACATCACATGACTTTGCAAGAGATATAAAAGGCCAAATTTTTATTTTTCAAGGGGTTGAGGGATAATGAAAAAGAGGAAAAATAAGGAGAATAGCCAAAGAGAGAAAAAATATTACTATAGACCCTAGGGTTTTGACTTTCAACACATGGTAGAAATAGTTTAGCATTATAATGATCTAGGTTCATCCAAAAGTTGTTACAAATTTATCATAACCTTTGAGGAATAGATTCATTGATAAAATTAAACCTTGATTGAGTGTCTCCATGTGTATTGTGTGCATTTCTAGGTGTATTATTGATTAGTTAGCCAATCATAAGACTGTAAAATCTTGAAATGCCTTTGTAAGGTATCTTTTTAGGATAATAGAGAAATGTATAAGTGTATTCATGGATTGCTAAGTAGGCTCATTTAATATTTTGTAATTATTTTTATCTTTTTATATGTATATGTGTAGAGCCTAACTTACACATGTAGTTGGAGAGATATAGTCTTTAATGATATATGAACATTAAAATATCACAAAATGTTTCATTAATTATATATTTTTCTATGAATATTTAACTCTAGTTTCCATATATAAATATGTACCCATCAACCTTAAGGTCAACCTCATATCACCCCAATATGTCAAAAATAATAAAATATAAACACCCTCTTAGTTTACAGTATTGATCTAATGTGTATAATAAAATTAGGGCTATTGAAATCACATCCTTAGAGAATTTATGTATTAGGTTATCTATTTTAATAAGGCATAAGACCTTGAATTCTCAAACTGTCATATAGATATAGAGTGATGACTTGAATAGGGTTATAGTATGCATTGGGCGTAGTTTACATCAAGGTAAACCCTTGTTAACTAAAGTTACATTCAATACCACACCTTAGGGAAGCTTTCTTGGTTTGGAAGAGCCCAAATTTGAAGGAGGTTTTAGCCACCTTGGTAAATTGGTCCACTATTTTCAACCTAATCATTAGATTGTGATTTTCTTCCTAAGTTTGTCACCTTGGTGCTTGGGAGAGGATTTGGATTTAGGGATTTGAGACCTAAAAATATAAAACCAACATAATGGTTTTATTTCCAATAACAAAATTTCCATTGCTAAGGAAGAGACAATTAGGAATTCTTTAAGTTCTTAGCAATTAGAATAGGGAAGTAAATTATTGCATAGTATTTTGAAGTTTCAACTACTAGGATAAAATTTGTCTCTTAGGTTGTGACAACCAAAAAATAGTTTGTAAGTTAGAATAACTAAACATGGAGATAAGAAGGTATCCCAATTATTAGAAAGAACAAGATGAATCTTTAGCTCCTACATGAAGATTATATCCATAACGAGAAGCTCAATATAATGGTAAGTAATTTATACCTACCTTTCAATATTTAGAAGTTAGCCCATCAAGTAGAAATATTTTGTTGATTCAAAAGATAAGTACTTGTATATTTCTAAATATTCATTTTAGTATAGTATAATCATAGAACATAGAAAACCTATAAGTTTGATTATGAAATAGGAATAAATTATTTGACTATTAGTAGAAGAGATAGGGATGAAAATTGTATTGCACTTCTCACTCATCAATATACAACTTCTCTTAGCACAACATATAGTTATAATGATGAACTAAATAAATTACTAAATGTTACACAAATGGTTGACGTTACACCAAAAGATCAACCTGTTAATCCCTGATACAATAGCCAAAGTTGATGAATCTACAAGAGGTGGTTAAGCCATGCCACGAACCCAAGTGTTGTGTTGCACAACACAAAGAGACCAAGGGCACACACCTTGCAACAATCTCCCCAGTGCCAGTGAGGGGTTCAAACACATGACCCAGGCTCTGATACCAATTGTTGCACAGACAATTGACAATGCACCAAAAGATCGACCTGTTAATGTCTGATACAACCACTAGAGTTGATGAATCCACAAGAGGCAGTTAAGCCATGTCACAAACCCAAGCTCTATGTTGCACAACGCAAGGAGACCATGGTCACATACCTTGCAACACTAAACCATCTAAAAAAGGAGGCACACCAACAAATGGAAACAATTGAATTATAGGAGTATCAATTAAAAATAATTTATATGCTTCTTGGTAGCATGAATGGGGGTAGATCTTGTAATGTTCAAAATTTTGGGAAATTAGACAAATAAAGATGTGGAAACATGTACTAGATTGACCAATATTATTGTAAGTATAATTAATTCAATTGCTCAAGTAACATGAAATAAAGAAATTAAATAAGAAAATGATCAACTAAAGACAATACTCCAATGAAATTAGTCTAACATGGCTAAAAATGATTCAATCAACATCAAAACTTAATCTAAATTCTAATTGAGTGCAAATGGAGTGGTATGGGATGTGGATTGCTCAATTTCCCTAATCCATTGTTGAGTTGATGCAAAAGCTTGAGTGGATTGATGTATAATAATGATTCACAAATGCTCAAAAGCCTCAAAGGTGAGTGAGAAATTTAGTATAGTAAGTTTGCATAAGGATTGTGAATATACATTTCATTTAAAATGGGAGGTATTTATAGATTTTTTGAATTGATCAATGGTGAGGATTGAAAATACTAATCAATGGAGGAAATTGAATAGAAGAGGTGAGTGTGGATCAAAGAATGAACCAATGGTCCATAATTCATGGAGGCATGGATCAAAGATTTAATCAAGGGTCCATAATTAATGAGAGATTAACAAATCCCTAAATTTTAGGAAATATGTTGGAGATATTATCTGTGGAGGGAAGAATTTGAATTTGAAAAGAGAATATTCCATGATAATATTCTTTATGCAAGTTGGAAGATGGGAGGAATTAATAGCTAATTAAATAATTTAGAAAATCATTTAATTGTGGAAGTTGAGGAATTAGGAACTTTAAAATTAAACAATTAAGAATTATTTAATCAAAGATGGAATTATGACATTTAATTAAATAATTTGACATTATTTAATCAAAAGGGAATAAAATTAGCATGAAGGTGATGAATTAATCAAATAAAGCTAATTATTCAATTAATAGGAGAAAAAGGGTGAATTTAACTAAATAATCTAGACATTATTTAATTAAATAGGTGAAATGGATGAAAATGAGAGAAATGGTGTTAGTGAGAAAAATAAAGTGTGTGATATAATCAAGATATTTTCAGGTGTCTACATTTTTCCCCTCTTTGAAGCAAGTTACCTATTGCATTGCTTTGAAGAACCAATGCTACTCATATCAAAATTTTAAAAAAATATTGATTTTTCTTGATGCCCCAACAGATGAAGGAATGTTGGTGTGTTGTCCCTGAAGAGATCAAGCAGAAAAACTAATTTTTAGGTCAAGATCACAACAAAGTCATGAGAGTGGTTCTTCTACAGAAAGGATGAAAAATAAGTCCTAGGACCCTGATGAAGTGACCAAGATGAGATGTGAAGTGAGAAAATTGAGTTGTAGGGCTAAAACCCTAGGTTATGCTAGACATATATGTTAATTTGGGTGAATTTCAAGCTCATTTATACACTTTGCTTTAGGGATTAGAGAGATTTTTGAGATTCATTGCTTCTAGATCTTATAAAGCACTTGATGCTATGACCCATGTAGTTTGTGCCACACACCATGAATATTAGGTCTGCGAGTTCCAATGATCAACCGATTAGGACCCCTAGTACATACCCCGATAAACTTCCTTTGCATGCATTTCTAGATAGCTAAAGGTAGGCTAGAACTAGGACAAACAAATGTGTCACTATTTAGGGTGACACTTCTATAACCCAACGAGATGCCTTTGTAACGACGCCTTTACAATGAGACATTGTAGCTATGCATATGTGCATGGATTTTAAAATTCTAGGATTCTTTTCCAATTTGGTGACACATTTATAAAAATATAGTGACACTTTTGTATGATACAACAATGCTTTTCAAAGGCTTTCTTTTGCATTAGAGTGACGTTGTAATAGCGACACATTTGGAGTATGGCAACACTTTTGCAATATGGAAATTCTATTGCAAAATAGTGACTCTGTTGTAGGATTTCCACACTTTTTCTTTTTGACAGTGAGCCTCTTTTATAAAATAGACTCACTTTTTCTTTTTGACAATGAGCCTCTTTTATAAAATAGGCTCACTTTTTCTTTTCTAGCTAGTTTGACTTAATTTTTTTAATTTTTTAGCAAATTGATGTTGTGCATGTAGGGTAAATGCAAGAAGACGAGTCTATGAAATGTGAAAGTTTTTGCCTTAGACAAAAACCTGAAATCAGCTTCAAGAAAACAAGATCCCGTTTAGGTTCGGGGTCCCAAGCCGAAAACAGGATCCCGTTTCTTAAAAACAAGATCATTTTTCTTAAAAATGGGACCTCATTTCAAAATGCCCTATTTTAAAACAGGCTACTAAAAAATGAGATCCCATTTTTTAGGAAACAAGATCCATTTTCTAAGAAATAGGATCTCGTTTTAAGAAATGGGATCTCGTTTTAAAAAAAATGGGATCTCATTTTTTAATTAGCCGTTAAAAATAGGATCCCATTTTTTAACTACCCATTTCATAAAAAAAAATAAAATTATATACTTTTAAGAAACAGGATCCCGTTTTACAGAATGGGATCCTATTTTCAAAATGGGATCATGTTTCATTTAAGTATAAAAAATATATATTTTTATGAAACATGATCTCGTTTTAGAATAGGATCCCATTTTTTAAAATTTTAATTTTTGGTGAGGTTGTTGCTTTGTTTTTTGGTTTGAGAAAAGCTTGGGGACTCAAACCTAAGATTTGGACCTAGTTTGACCTACAACTTGAAGGTCATGCCAATGTCACAAGAAAATAGTGACTTTTGACATATGTCCGAAGACCTTTTTTGCAGACATTTTTTGACGAAATTAAAATCCATTATAGATGAGACAGTGTAGATTCCAAATATGTAATTATTTTTACAATTGGATTAATTTTTATTTTTTTTCAATTAATTTATGATGAAACTAGTCCATAAACTTGAAATATCAGAGTTTTTTAGTATTTTAATAACTTTTAATTAAAGTAATTTTTTGTAAAATGAATTGAACGAAAATGTACTTCAGATGATTTTTTTCAATCTGAAAAAAATAAAAAAATGATAAGTTTAGGTCATCTTATGCATGACGTACATGCTGCTTTTTTTAAAACAAAAATAATGGCCAGTAAAAAAATAACAAAAAACAAAATATTAAACAAAAAATTACAAAAAATATAAAAAATGTGCTTCTATGAGTTAAAAATATTTTCCCAAAAGGATTTAGAAAAATAAAATTATTTAGGTCAAAATAGGGATGGCATACACGAGTATCATATGGTTAAAAAAAGTGACTTTTAAAAAGTGGTTTTTAGAAACACCTATTGAAAATGAATTTGTATCATCTGGGTATTGAAATAAATTACATATTTAGAAACTAGACTCCGAGTACTATATATTATGATTAGTGAATTTTTTAAGATTCCATCTCTAAATGATTCAAATGTGACAAATTTTGAAAATCAGGGAAAGTACTTCCACTTTTTGGCCAAAAAGTCAACTCAACTTCTTGCACACAACCTGTAATGCATGCAGGCTACCTTCCATCCTATTCTTTCTTGAGACCATCGATCATAGAGATTAGAAGGATTACTACCTTGGGAGAGCTTGACATTATTTTCTTAGGAGTGACTTGATTGTATCCTATTACATACATGCCCGAGCTCGGGACTCTCTTATCTCTTAATGATTGCATTGGTAGAGCGCTGAAACTTTGAGACTTCCTCATTCCACCTTCCAATATATGAGGCCATTGTTACCATCGAGGATGTTTGGAGGATCTTGAGGGTACCCATCCATGGACAATGGTTTATCTATGATTTTGACCTCGACCTTGAGGCAATGCTTCAAGTTTTGGGTGTAGCAGATATGGAGCTCGAGGGCAGATACATAGACCTTCGACGATATGTCAGTGTTGCTAGTGACATTACTTTTGTTATTGAGGGACTCATTATGGGATTCCTATTCCTTGACAAGTGATCTAGGCTATTTATCCTAGGATGGGGTATTGTACTTGAGAGGATCATGGAGGATGCTTGGGGCCCATGCATATTGGCCCATCTTTATCATGATATGCACCAAGTGGTGTACTGAGGATGAGCCAACATATTCGTAGGGGTGACACTCTTGCACATATGGGCATGGGACCACATTGCAGTGCTTAGACCAGTTATTGAATCTAAGGATTTGGATGATGAGGATCCTATAGTATATAGATATGATGACATGATCACTCTTAATCATATAGGTGATGTAGCTTACTAGCGACGAGTCATTGATGACATGACCAAGTTTACTTAGAGGTTGTGGTTGCATATTTAGCCTTGGGATGATGATGATAGACATCTAGTATACTATATATAGACCCAATGGATCATGGGTTGGACCTCACACATTATTGAGAGATATTTACCAAATCACATTTCCAGATAGTTTGGGGAGCAACAAGATACTTTGATTGATGAGTATATGGCCATTTATGCTCAAAATTTTAGGAAGATACCAAAGTAGGGACCATATATGGTTTCAAAAACTTGATTACAAATTTTGATCACTTCTTTCCTCTTTCTTGGATCTATACAGGGGGTCTGGATGATCTAAGGATAACTCTAGGTTATGATGCATGGTTTGTAGGGCACAGACTTGTGAGACTAATTGATCTAATGGGGAGAGATCCAAGAGGTAGAAGACAATGAGGTAGAGGCAATATAGGGTAGGGTCAAGTTTCAAGATAGGGGTCACCACCATATGTACTATAGGGGCCAATGCCTCATGTGCCACAACAAAAATAGGTGGAAGTAGTTATCAGGGCTCTCGATTAGAGGCTATAAACTATTATACAAAAATAAGATCAAAGGATAGTCGAGTGAGACTAAGCTTGTCAAGAGAGAGATGAGTTAAGATAGGAGCAGGATCAACTCCATACTTAGCTAGATGCAAATGTGACCCATTGATAGTAGATTGAGCTGCAACTAGCCTAAGGGATTTCTAGGAGGCAACAATAAGAGGTGACATGAAAAACACCTGATGATATGGTCTCAACCACTAGATATGCACATGTAGTTGTTGAAGCATCATACTATCAAACAATATACTATCTGCAAGTTCCTCCTCATAGGAAACAACCTAGTTTTTCACAGAGGAGTTCCGTGGCTCAGAGCAGATCATAGGGTGGTCCATTAGTTGGGAGGCCTTCACAAGGACACTCAAGAGATTATCAAAGATAGATGCCTCTGCCACACCATCTCACGCCTAGTCTATATGACCAAGGGAGCTCCAAATAGACTCCTTATGTATATAGACATTCTTTTATATCTATATGTTGATGTACACTTGATCATGATGTATATTCATTCATTGGCTATGGATAGCCTAATATAAATATTTGACGTATATCACACACTTTTATATGTATCATGGGATTCCATTTTTTGATATATATATATGAGATGACTGATAATGTGACATTTATATATGATGTTGTCTTATTTCATAATTTATGATCTCATGTGATGTATGTTATGCTTATGGATGCATTATGGATGTATGGATTCAAATGCATTATGAGATGTTATTATATGCTTTTATTATGGATGATGGTTATTTCCTTTATTATGCTTATGATATGCATGTATGCTAGATGGATAAGATGTATATTATGTGGATTCTCTTTTTGTATGTTTCATATGATATGCAATGATTATGCAGGATGGTGAAATGTAATTCTATGGATGATTTATTTTTATACTTTCCATATGATATGCGATGATTATGTAGGATATTTGTTGATAGTTTGTGGAAGTAGGATGTATGCATTTTTTATATTTATTTTATTGTATGTCATGATACCTAGATATAAATCTTAGGATGGATAGAAAATAGAAGAATGAGATGGATCTAGACTAGATTAGCATTGTTATTGAGATTGATCGTGATACCAATAAACCTATGATTATCCAATATTTTATTGGATATGTGATGAGATAGGATATATGATATTGATTTTAGTTTTGGATTAAGCTTAGTTTCATCATAACAATCCTTATTTTTGATATATAAAATAGACATGATGCACCAAGGTATGAAGAACTAGGGTGACATTGTATCTAATGCATGAACTTTGAGTCTACAAATAGATAGGAGTATCCTTTTTCATACTTGACATATTAATTTTTTTTTGATCGCGTGAAAGTATAAATCCATCAAAATAAGGAGACATACATAAAAGGTATGAAGAACCTGATATGTCTTAGCCATTTTTTCACTTGAGACTACTCCTGCACACACAAGGCAAGTATTCACTAAGGTCGTACTAAAAGAATATCCAAGAAGAAAAATAAAATAAAATAAATGATCAATGCCCCATTCCTTTCTCTCTAAATCACTTTAGACATCATTGAGAGATCACTGGAATAGGACAATAAGATAAATCCAAGAAAATATCAAAATGAACAAACTATCAATTTTATTCATATCTCTTGCCGAAGGTGTTATTTTTAGGGTGATGTACAATGATGATGTCCATTGTAGGAAATATATATACATAACATGTGTATTGGTTGTTGATTGATTCTAACTATTTTATAGGTTGTTGATATGAATGTTAACCAACACTTTTGACAATGAACCAAGGCTTAGGAATTTTATGTTTAAAGTTTTTTTTTGCTAATTGTTGTACTTGTTTCCATTTGTGTTACCAAAGGTTGAAGGAGATGATAAATTTATTATGAATGAGAGTTTATTGCAAGTGAAAATGAAATGGGATGGGTGAATTTTTTTTGCAAATTTTTCAATGTTTTTGAATTTTCTTGAGACCAACTAAGGTATGTTGATGGTGTGCACCACTAATTCAAAATTGAGAGTATTTTAAGGAGTGATTGAAGGTTTTGTATGGGTCATGATGACTCATCTAGGAGACACACAAATAATTTTTTATCATTCTTGTGTATTGTCGATGGATGTGAAGGCCGAAATACTACATGTTACATGTTTTCTTGTTTATGGCTGACCTAATTTGTATTTGCAAAGTGTGGTTGATGTTTATAGAAGATCAAAGACATGTGAAGACTATTTTGGGACTAGATTAAATGCATGTTGGGATCCATAAGGTATTTTCCTCTTCTTGGTGTTATGTGTAGTTTTGGGTCTTTCCCTCTACAAATTTCATGTTATTTGTTTTATCCCTAGTCAAATTACATATGTAATATTTTTTTTGTCCTAGGCCAACATGTGAAATGTAATCAAATGTAATATCATGTATAAATTATAAACCTAGTTGATCTAGGTGGCATGATGATGATGTCGATGATTGTGTAAAGTGATTGAAAGAGAAAGAGCAATTGTGGTAGATCTTTCTAGTTTCATTTTTATCATATCCCTATGACAAAAGGAATGCGAAGAAGTGTTTTTGATTGTTTGCAAGAGGTAGTGAGCCGAAGGAAATAACTTCTTAATTGTTGAAAGCAGTGACAAAGTATAATTGTAATCGTCGAAAGAGAGTGATATTAATTGTTAGTTCTAGATAGTGGTTAGACTATCATTCTGTAATCATTCTAGAGTGCATGCTTAGATCAGGGAGGTTTAGCTTCCTTGGGTGTAACATTAAAACTATAATCAGGGAGTTGTAACTTCCTTGGGTTGTAGCCATAAAACAAAGTTGTTAATGTTTTTCATTTTGTGAGGCTAGATTAGGATAGTAGCTCCTATCAAATTTTCTCACCATGGTTTTTCCCCTATGGGGTTTTCCACATATATCTGATGTTGTGTTGTACATTTTCTTCATCTTTCATTTTCTTTTTTTATGTGATAGTGTTTAAAGTATTTGTTTATTTTGGAAGGTTTGAGATTTGTCTAGAATATTTTTTCACCCCCCTCTTAGCATTTTGATGTGTTCAACAATTGGTATAAGATCCAAGCTACTTAGAATAAGTATAACACCTTGAGAAAGATCTGGGATGGCACAAGAAAGGTCTCACAAGGTGCCTAGGTTTGATGGATTTTTTTTTTATTTCTAGAGATTTAGGATGGAAACCTATTTGACCTCTTTAGGGTTTGGCATTTGGAAATTAGTCAAGGATGGTTATACTATTCTTGCTACTCCTCCAACTAATCCAACAAATATTAAGGCCTATGAGAATAATGGAAAGGCTCAGAATGCTATCTTGAGTGGGCTAGCATACTTTGAACTTGTAAAAGTAATGCACTGCAAGTTAGCAAAGGAGTTTTGGGAAAAGCTTAGAGGAATCTATAAGGAGACATTAAAGTAAAACAAGCCAAGTTTTAGATCTACAAAGGAAAGTTTCAGAACTTCAAAATGTCAGAGGATGAAGATATTGCAGGATATTTTCTCTAGGTAGATGATGTGGTCAATGCAATCCAAGGACTTCATGAAGAAATAGAGGAACTGGTGGTGGTTAAAATGTACTGAGATCTCTTCCTAAATCTTATAATCCTAAATTATCTTGTATTGAGGAAGATAGAGATTTAGATAAGTTTTCAATGGATCAATTATGTGGCATGCTCTCACTGCCTATAAAATGAGAGAGTTTGACAAAGAAGCTCCAAAGAAGGAAGTATCTTTCATTAAAGCCAGTAAGAAGGAGAAGTATGAAGCATATAATTAGAGTAGTGATACTGATGAAGATAAAGAATTTTTTTTAAGGAAGTTGAAGAGGGGTACCAGACAAGTACAAAGGTAAGCTACCTTTCAAATATTTTAAGTGTGGATAGATTGGTCATTTTTCTTCTAAATGTCCCTTAAAATATTTTGAAAAGAGAAACAAAGATTCTAGAAGAAACAAGTTTAAAAAGAGTCTCTACTCCAAGAAATATTCCTACTCTTCAAAGGATGAGGAATCTAGTACTCTAGATAATGAGGATGAAATCATGTTCATTGTTGCTAAGAAGATTGAAGATGAAAGTAAAGATTCAAGGGTTGTGTAGACTATTTTTCATGCAAAAGTTGAGGAAAACTCTTGGGTGATTGACAATAGTTGTTCCAACCACATGACAGGATATAGGAGAAAATTTATCAAGCTTGTGAAGTGGAATGGAGGCATAGTCAAGCTTGGAGATGATAGTTCAGTAAATATCTATGAAAAAGATACAATAAGTATTGATGGAAAGAACATGAAAAAAGATGTTCTTTATGTTAAAGGTCTCAGGTATAATATTTTTAATGTTTTTCAAATGTGCAACAAAGGATATGATCTCATATTCAATGAAAGAGGGTTTGAAATCAAAAAAAGAAAAGTCTAGAGAGTTGGTGATAGAAGGATTTATAACTGATGTTGACATATACAGTATAAAGAATGTCAATGGGAGAAGTTTTCTTTTGGTAGAAACAAGTGAATGTTGGATTTGGAATAGGAGAATGGGACACATCAATTTTGACAACCTTTTGAAGATTTGTTCATCACATGCAATAAGAGATATGCCCAAGATAGTCAAGCCTGTAAGTACTTTGTGCAAGGAATATCAGTTTGGAAAGAATACGAGGATACAATTCAATTCTAAAGAGTATTATTATTCTAGACCATTGGAGCTAATTTATAATAATTTATGTGGACCTACTAGAGAAAAGAGTCTTTAAGGAGAAAGGTATTTCATGCTTTTTATTAATGATTTCTCTAAGATGACATGGGATACATTCTTAAAATATAAATTTGAAGCTTTTAGTATATTCAAGATTTTCAAATCAATCTTTGAGAATGAAGTGAATGCTAAAATGAAGTGTGTGAAGTTTGATAGGGGAGGTGAGTTCACATCAAATAGTTTAATGATTTTTGTGAAGAACATGGAATAAAGAGGTGAAACAATGAAAAAATAAGTTTTTAAGGGAGTGAACCAAATATGGTGTGATGAGAGACATGTTTTCCTTTATTTCATTAGGAAAGGATATCCAAACAATGAATTGATTATCAACCTTTAGGTGAAAGGTGATCCCACAAAGATGGTTTACAATTTCTGGGAGATTCTGATTTTTGTTGAAATCACATATGTTTAGAAAATATAATGATTTAAGCATTAAAAAATTCCATTTTAAGGATTTCAATTGAAGAGGGTTTGATCAAACCACCTTAGATCAAACCCCCTTGGATAGAACTCCACTAGTTTTAAATCATACCTACAATGGAGTCTCCTTTACACTTATCAAAATACTGATAAAAAAACACTTTTGATTTACCTTTTGGGGGATCAAATGAATTCATTTAAAATTTATTTCAAATTATCATGGTAGTCCTCAAAATGAGCTATCCAACGAATATAATTTTAATATGTTTTGGTTTTATTATGTATGTGTTTTTTTAGTTTTATTAAACATAGGTTTTTCATTGAAAATCAAACTCTATGTTCTACACGTGGAAAAATAGTAGATTATCAAAATAAAATTTAAAAAAATATGTTCAAGCTGGGTGTTGATTTCTTCGATCCATTAAAAAAAATTAAAATTCGATACATACAGAAAAAGTTATGTTGTATACAGTCCGCTTATGTTTCAATTGTAATTGGTTTGACTTTGAAACTTGATTAAGGAAAAAATATTTAATAAAACACTATGAAACCAAATTAAAGTGCTAGATATTGTAGTTAAAAATCTAAATTCAAAAAAATTAGAATTTTATCCTTCATACAAAAAACTTTATGTTGTATACGGTGAGCGTCACTCCTTAAAAATGTCATTTAAAAAAAAAAGCTAGTTTTCAAAGGAGATGGAAAAAGAAGTGCAATTTGATTCCAAAAATTTTGAAAAAAATATATTTAGAATCTATAGACAAAATGTCACAAATCACTAGTTTGCATCATCTTCAAATTCCTCATGGTCTAGTCGCTATAGGAGTCCGAAAGTGAAGATTTAGTTTAAAAAAATCAGTTCAGTATCCAGTTTGCTCAAAAATTGTAAACCAGTATTGTGGGATCACCCTGAATCAATCCAAAATGGGAATCTTTAGATTTCCTTATGATTGAGGGATGGGGTTCAAGGCCAAACAACACTTTGGGGAGAAAAACACAAAATAGTAAACTAACACCAAAATGCAATCTAAAACTTGAAACAACAATTTTAAACTCAATACTGATAGAAACTATAATCAAATTATAGATCAAAGAAGGGTAGATCTAAGTGTGCCTTTCACCAAAAGTTAGTTTTTGAAGCTGATTAGGGACTCATTTTCCTAGGGGAAAATGGGTCCTTTCTTAGGGTTTTTCTACAACTTTTGGGAGCCTCTAGTCATATCTCTTCACTTCTAGATTCTCTAGGTTTCAATATCGGAAAGTTTGAAACAATTTTGAGATTTGAGTTTTCATGAGAAGATGACAACTTTGACAACTTTGCAAATTTTGCAACTTCTTCAATTTTTCTCTTCAAAAGATCTTCAACCTTTCTTCCACCTAAACATGTAATCACAACATGAGAGGGAAAAATTGTTTGTTTTTGGTGAATAGGGGTTTTCCTTGGTCAAACCCTGAACATTTGGTAATCATACCTTGAAATAAATAAAAGCATGAAAGAGGAAATAAAGAATGAAAAAATCTATGTTACAACTCAACAAACCCTTGAATAATCCTTGGAATAGAAGTTCTGCAACTTGCATGACATGGATTTGGGTCTTGACCTTGAATCGTTCTTGAAATAGTGCTTTGAAGCTTGAATGGTTCATGAAACCTACATCACAATGTTAGCTCCAAAAACATGCATGATGAAAGAATACTTTGATATGAAAACTAGATCTTTATTGTTGCAATGAAACTCTTATAAGTTTTCTCTTTAATGTCCTTGATTACAACTTTAGCTCTTGTAATTGAACACTTGAAAATCTAGCTTGAAAACTCTAGGTGTAACTTAGAAAATAACCTTGTATTTATAGGTATGTATCCTTAATTTGCTGAAATTCAAATATCACAAGCCGTCATCTAAATATACACTTAGAGACATTAAAGTCCCACCAAAATATAATTTAAATTTAGGTCTGAAGGTCTAGGAAGGACACATTCACCCATGAATGGGTCTCAGGTCCCTAAACTTAGAACACACATTGCTCAAGATGAAGTGTTATGTTAAGGCATTAATGAATGTCAGGTTTCCGCTTCAGAAAATGTAATTAAATAGGCTTGAAAAATGAATTAAAGGGCCAATTAAGGAATAATTAAGCTCTATTAATTAAGGGAGCCCTAAAAAAGTGTGAAAGTGTAAAGGGATACACTTTACAACACTAAATTAAGGAAAAATTAAGTCCAATTTAACTAGGAGGGCCCAAAAAGGTGAGAAAATGTAAAGGGATGCATTTTCTATCACTATATTTAGCCCCCACTTTAGTGAGAGGATGATACCTATGCTCAAACTCACACTAAAGTAGACAATCAAAACATATGTGTGCAACAATGACAAGATACTCAATCACACAATATCAAAGACTAAAAGAAAAGGGTAAAAAAAGGTGGATCAAGCGTCAACTGTTTGTCCAAATCAATGTGGATCAAGCATCAATTGTTTGTCCAAAAATTTTCACAAGGGAAACTCTAGATGTCCACTACGCAAACAACATGCACACTCACATGGGCTAATGGAACTTTGATCGTCCACTAGGTGAGCCCCTAAGGGTGGAAAATGAGAGAATCTTATTAGGCTCCCATACCGTATCAAAGCTATATCTTTGATAAATTAAATAAGGCACCATAAGAAAAACATAAACTTTGAGCTTCATAAGGCCTAACAAGCTACATTATGCTAAGAGCCTATGAACAAACAAGGTAAGGCTCCATAGGCAAGCGAAGTGTGTTATGCTTGGTGGCCTTGAAAAGGGTTTAAGCTTCACAAGGTTAGCAAGCTGCATTGTGCTAAAAACTTATGAACAAAATGCAAATAAACATGTTCAAAGGGAATTTTCTTAGTTTGTGTAAGGTCTCCTCTTAGGGAACATTGTGCCTAATGTCTCCAAGAGAGGAAAATTCTAGGATAAAAGATTCACAACTTAGGGAATGCAACACATAGCATCACCACTAAGAGGAAAGTTGTATGCCAAGAAAGGTCACACCCCTGGAGGACATCAAACCCAATAACACCACCAAAAAAAAGACACATCACAAGAAAAAGAAGAAGATCACATTATGAAACATAAGGAATGTCAAAAAAATTCAAAATTAATAATGCCAATGTATACCCCCACTTTAAATAAATTGCTAAACACCATGCTATGAGCGACTACTTTAAAGTAGAAAATAATCAATGCTAACAATAAAGAAGACATGAGAGCTTATTTGGAAAGCCCTATGCCAAGTCATATGTTTCCAAATGAGTCTATGCCATGAAAAGGGAGGGGTTTTCCCCAACATAAAATCCCAAAATAACACATAAGGGATCCATGGATTTAGGGTCAATATATATTTTCTACAATGATATTATAGAGCTCAAAAATGTTATCATTCCCCAAATACTCATGGAACAGGAAGAATGACACATAAAGAGTGAAAACAAAGAAAAGGGCCTTTTGGGTCAACATGGAAGATACCTAAATGTCTCAATGCCTTACGTCATCACCAAAAGGAAAATACGAGATAAAAGAGAAAAGATAAATGTTGCATGGCATATAGAAGAATATAGATACAAATAGAGGAATGCACATAAAGGGACATAAAAAAAAAATACGAGGGATCACTTTACACACATGCAATCACACAACGAACATGAAAAAGAAAATAAAGGCAAGACTAGTAAGGCATATGTGAGTCAGCCTATAGTAGGTCATCTGAATCCCAATCTTGTTCGGTATATAAAAAAGGAAGAAAACTAGCCAAAGGGATAATATCAAGTGCCAAACTAGGACAAGGCTATCTAACCCCTTTCCCCAACTAAGCGCAGGACAAGGATGAGCCGAGATGGGTGGTGAGAATGAGCTCCTTGCAATATAGGAATGATTTTCAATGTATGTAAAACATTTAATAGTGAGTATGCTTATGATCCTACAACTATTACATAGCAAGGAGAAAAGTTCATATAATTTTAGTCAATTTGGATCCCTAGGGTATTTAAATTTCTTCAATAATTCTTATAAACCACAACAATTATTAGTGTAATGTCCAAAAAATCTATGATAGGCACAATATGGTTCATTTTGATCACTTTATTGTGGTGTTATTTTTTCAGGTTTAGGAGGTAGATTAATTAATCCCCAATGCAAAGGAGTGTAGAAATCATTCCCAGTCTTGGATATTTTCAATAGGCCCTCAAGAGGATCAAACTTCTTTTGTTTCTTGGATTTATAAAGTTGATGCAATTTTTTCTTTGGTTTAATATTTAAAGGTGTAAGATCTAAGATAACCCTAGGATCCTTATGAGGCATTAGTTGGTATTTGGAAATTATCTTGTGGAATAAAACACCTTTCCTATTAAGATCAGTATGATTGTGATTATGGTCAACAATTGGATTCTCTAACATCATGCCTTTCCCTTTTTTAGGGAGGGATGTATTATGAATTATGTGTTCTTTTATTGAATCTCTCTCATACATGGGAAAGGTATTGCAAGATGGTTGGGGAGAGATTTTTTTTTTAATGATATTGTTCGAGATACATATAAATTATATTCCTTGTTCATGCTTAAGCATCTTTTATATGTCCCCTATGACAAGAATGGCATTTCTAGCAATATGTTTGACTCTCACAAAATCTTGTAAAAATTCTAATTCTTCATTGATATTTCTTATGTTCTCTTGAGGGACATTATAAAATATTGATTCAAAATTAGTAATATTGGTTGTTTGCAAGGAGGTCATATAGAATGAAGCGTCAAAGGTATGATCCATAGTGGGTTGACTAGTATCAACAGTATGAGTGAAAGAGTTAGAGAGTCCAAGATCCACGATGATTGATGTATCATGAGATGACATGAGTCTCGAACTACATCTTACGATAACATTGGAAATAGGAAACCATGTTGTGAAGCTCATACAAGTTTCAAAAACCTAAGTGGACCTAAGATGGAGGATAGGCACTAGATGAACATGCAAGTAACAATCAACGCTTAATGCAGACATGTAAAAGGAGATAACAATTTTTAGATTCTAAAAAAGACATGTTTTTGATTATGCTATGTGAAAACATGAAAATGATGTCTTGTAAATGCAATTTTGAATTGAAACAATGCATTGATTTGGACAATTTAACCTTAATATGATCAATTTCAAAAAATATAAATTCTGCAAGCTGAAACAATAGATTGAAAACAACAACACAAAATATAGAAACAAAGATTTTCATGCCTATAAATGCAAGAAAAAGCCTTAATCATGGACTCATTCACCCATGGGCAAATGGGTCCTAGTTCAAAGTTTTAAAAAATGATTTTTCAGATTTCTGATGTTATTTTTATGGTTTTTATGGATCTTTCCTATCAAACCTTTCTATCAATTGTTGGTTGAATTCTTCTAATGTGGAATGGAAATATGCCCTTGGGTGACCATCCTATGATGACACCACTAATGTGTTACTCCTTTGAAGTGAAGGGTAGCAAACTTGGTCGCCTCTTCTTCATACATCTGATTTAACTTGCATTAACTTGCATCTCATTTAGGGTTTTAGGTTTGCATTTTTGCATTCTTTAAAATCTAGAAAAATAAAAATCAATACAATGCAATGCAAATTAATGAAAAACCTAGATCTAGGGTGAAAATGGACTCTAAAATAAGAAAATTATAATGCTCAATCAGGTTCACCAGAATGAAACAACGAAAAATAGGCATTTAAGGGAGTGAACTAAATATGATGTGATGAGAGACATATTCTCCTTTATTTCATTAGAAAATGATATTCACACAATGAATTGATTATCAATCTTTAGGTGAATCAATCCAAAATGGGAATCTTTAGATTTCCTTATGATTGAGGGATGGGGGTCAAGGTCAAACAATAGTTTGGGGAGAAAAACTTAAAATAGTAAACTAACACCAAAATGCAATCTAACACTTGAAACAACAATTTTAAGCTCAATACTGAAAAAACCTACAATCAAATTGTAGATCAGAGAAGGGAAAATCTGAGTGTACCTTTCACCAACAATAAGTTTCTGAAGCTGATCAGGGACTCATTCACTCAAGGGAAAATGGGTCATTTTTTAGGGTTTTTTGCAACCTTCGAGAGCCTTTAGTCCTATCTTTACACTTCCAAATTCTTCGAGTTTCAGTGTTGGAAAGTTTGAAACAAATTTAGGATCTAAGTTTCTATGAGAAGATGACAACTTTGACAACTTCTTCAATTTTGTTCTTCAAAAGATCTTCAAGCTTTCTTCCACCTAAATCTGCAATCACAACATGAGAGGGAATTTTTTTTTGTTTTTGGTGAATGGGGGTTTTCCTTGGTTGAACCCCATTTTAGAAATCAAAACTTGAAATGAATAAAATCATGAAAAAGGGAATGAAGAATGAATAAATATATGTTACCACTCAACAAACCCTTGAATAATCCTTGGAATGGAAGGTCTACAACTTGCATGAAATGGCTGAAATGGATGTGGATCTTGACCTTGAATCTTGCTTGAAATAGTGCTTTAAATGCTTGAATGGGTCATGAAACATACATCACAATGTTATCTCCAAAAACATGAACATGATGCAAGGAGACTTTGATATGACAATTGGATATTGATTTTTGCAATAAAACTCTAATAAATATTCTCTTGAATGTCCTTGACCATAAATTTATCTCTTGTAATTGAACACTTGAAAATCTAGGTTAAACTTAGAAAATAACCTTCTATTTATAGGTATGTATCCTTAATTTCTTAAAATTCAAATATCACAAGCTGGCATTTGAATATACACTTAGAGATATTAAAATACCACCAAAAACATACTTTAAATTTAGGTCCTAAGGTCTAGGGAGGACCCATTTTCCCATGGGCGAATGGGTCCTAGGTCCCTAAACCTAGGACACACATTGCATAAGGTGAAGCGTTATGTTAAGACATTAATGAATGTCGGACTTTCCCTTTATAAAATGTAATTGAATAGGCTTGGAAAATGAATTAAAGGGCCAATTAAGGCACAATTATGCTCAATTATTTAAGGAATCCCTAAACAAGTGTGAAAGTGTAAAGGGATACACTTTACAACACTAAATTAAGGAAAAATTAAGTCCAATTTAACTAGGTGGGCCCAAACAAGCGAGAAAATGTAAAGGGATACATTTTTTGTCACTATAAGAGGCATCTATCTTCTACTAGAACTCCTCAGTAGAATGGGGTAATGGGCAAAAAGAATAATATTGTTCAAGAGATGGTAAGTACTATGTCGAAGGAAAAAAATATGCCTAATATTTATTGGAAAGAGACAACTCATATTGCAATCTATATTTTCAATAAAGGATTATTAAGGGTGAATAGTACTAAGACCCCATATGAGTTATGGAATGGAAGACCAACAACAATAAGGTATTTTAGAATCTTTGGAAGCAAATTTTACATTATAAGAGATGAAGATGTTTTGGGTAAGTTTGATTCAAGAGCCGATGAAGGTATTTTTCTTGGCTATTCAACTCAGAGTAAAGCATACAGGTGCTACAACAAAAAACTAGGAAATATTATTGAAAGTACAAATGTTAAAGTTAATAAAGATTTACATTTGAATATGTATTAAATTGAGGATTGTGGATCTGATGTACCTCCCCGCTCATAAGAGAAATTGAAGAAAAAGAAGAAACAATAGAAAAGATCAGTAAGACTCTTGCCAAGTATGTTCAAAAGAATAATTCAAAATATCAGATTATTGGACTTAAGAATGAAGGAGTATAAACTATGAGAAGGATTTCAAGGACAAATGAAAAAGAATGATATGTAAAGGCTATTCACAGGTAGAAGAAATTGATTTTGAGGAGACATTTTCTCGGGTAGCAATAATGGAAGAAATCAAAATGTTTCTTGCATTTTTAGCCCACAAGGACTTCAAAGTATATCAAATGGATATCAAATCAAATTTATTGAATAAATATTTCAAAGAAGTGAATAAAGATTTCAAATAAGTCTACATAAAGTAGCATGATGGATTCTAGTTATCAAAAGACCAAAACATGGTGTCCAGACTCAAAAAGATATTGTATGGTCTCAAACAAGATCCTAGGACTTGGTATGCAAGGTTGGAAAAGTACTTGCTTCAGAAAGGTTTCAAGAAAGGTACCACACATAGTATCTTTACTTCAAGATTGAGGATGAAATAATTTTGATAGTTGTTGTATATGTTGATGATATAATCTTTGGAGAAAATGATGAAATGTGCAATATATGTTTGCTAAAGAAATGTAAAAGGAATTTGAAATGTCTATGATATGTGAGTTATCCTTCTTTCTTGGTCTTCAAATTGCTTAGATCGATGATGGTATCTTGATTTCTCAAGAAAATTATGTCAAAGAGATGCTGAAAACGTTTGGTATGGAAGATTACAAACTTGTGAGTACTCCTATGGTAATTGGTTATCATTTGAGCAAAGATGATGAGTCTCCTCCGACTGATCAAAATCTAAATAGATCTATAATTGGAAGCTTTTTGTACTTAACTTCTTCAAGACCCAATATTATGCATGTGGTATATTTAGTTGCAAGATTTCAAGATAATCCTAAAGAAACTCATGTGAAGGTAGTCAAGATAATCTTTAGATATTTAAAGAGCACTCCATATGATGGATTATGGTATTGAAAAGATAATGAATTTTATATGAGTGCATACTGTTGAAAATTGAGGTGTTTTCTTAGTTTAATACCTTGTAAAACTTTAATATTGCTGATCTAAATATGCTTTTCCTTTGTTATAGATTCTTTGTGGGTGATTATATGATTAATCCATTTTACTGTTTGTAGAATGTAGACAAAAGTTGATAGAAGAAGTATACATGATATTAGAAAGACTACACAAGCATGTATCATGGAGTAAACCATTTCGGGTAAAAGTCTCCACCAAGAATTAATATATCATTCAATCTTTGAAGTAGATTACAATAGCTTCAATTCTTGCTTGAGAATGACTCTTTTGTCTTCACCAAACTTCTTCACAACCTGCAAATAAAACACACCACCTCTCTCTTCAACTTGCTTGAGATAAATAAACTTTAATCAACATTGTAAACTCCAAATGAGTTACAATAACAATGCTCAAGCCCTAACCCTAAAAGGTACACCTATCTCTTGCAAGTAGAGTTGTATCATGAAGAACAATGTCAAATCATCTCCTTCATCCATTTGGGCGTCCCAAACTAAAGTCATAACTCAACCTTTATTCTGTAAATATATTAAGGCTTCATCCTCAAAGTTGGCACCCAAAAGAGGGCCCCACTTAACTAAGCCTTCATAAATATCTCAACATGAAAAGGAGCTAATTCCAAGAAGCCAACTTGGGTGCCCAAAGTGGGTCCAAGATATTTCTTGTTAACTGAAACATTTCTCAACGCCATTCATGAAAAACAATGTGCATGCATGATCCTCCATCTGTTAACTAAAAGTAATCCCTGTTATTTGTCATGCAACTCAAGTTATTAGACATGAATTCCAAGTTAACTGAAGTTGACTAGCATTCAACTGAAACTAACTGAAGATAACTGAACCATAACTGAACTGAACTGAACTAAATTTAACTAAACTGAATTGAATTGAATTGAACTAAACTAAACTGATTCTGAACTGAACTTAACTTAACTTAGCTTAACTGAACTAAACTAAACTAAACTAAACTTCATGCATGAAAACATCAAACCCTAACTCATAGGATCTTTACATGCATTCAAAAGTGTTATCTCTTACTCTGAAATAGTTAACTGAACTCAAGGTGAGTTGTCACCTACCATATGTGCGCCCATGTGCTCCTATTTTGTAGGAGATAATTCCAAGGCATCCACACATTCTTTTAGAATTTAGAATTAATTACAAATGTCAATTAACATGATTATTTCATCAAATATTATTCTCTTCCTAATCCTAGTGTTGTTGAACACATTCCAATGACTTAGGAGAAACATGAAATAAATAATGTATAGGATTGCAATTAAATGACATCCTATTTCCAACACATACAATGATGTTAATTGGGCTGGTTGTGTTGATTATAGAAGGAGTACCAATGGTGGTTCTTTATTTTTAGGAAATAGGTTGGTTTCATGGCATAGTAAGAAGCAAGATTCAGTATATTTATCAACAACAAAAGTAGAGTATATTGAGCTACAACATCTTGCTGTACTCAAGTGTTATGGATGAAGAAAGCATTGAAGGATATCAAGATAAAGTAAAATGAGTACATTCCTATTGTATGTTATAATACAAGTTCTATCAATATTTCAAAGAATTCAGTAATGCATTCTAGAACCAAGCACACATCAATTAGGTATCAATTATTGAGAGAGAAGGTTGCGATAAAGAAGTGAAGTTGGAGTATGTATCTACAAAGGATTAGGTTGCAAACATTTTCACAAAGGCACTTGCAAAGGATCATACATTTCAATAACTCAGACATAAGTTAGGGGTAATTTCCCATCATTCTTGCTAGATGCATAGCTGGTGCATTTGTTTAGGGGGAGTAATTCAAGTCATATCTTTATTCCTAGATTGATGGAGGCTACCTCTTAGGGGGAGCAGGTAGTGGTTGTTTTTGATAGGGGGAACTTGTATGTTGTTTGAAGAGGAAGAGAAAATTTCATTTACCATTTTTCCTTAATGTCAAATGGGGAGATATTATTCACCAAAATGGGAGAGTATGTTGGTTTTTCCATCAATGACAAAGTGGGATATTGTTACAGTTTGGTTGTCATTGATGTCAAAAGTTCTATGAAGAGTGTTGTACAGTTTAGTTGTTTGGTTGTTAGAGTCTAAGAAATGATCCACATTTCTCTGTTGATGATTTCTTGCTCTTGTGGTTTGGAGAATAGATTTCTGTTGTATCAAGGCATGTGTGATCTTTATTTCAAATCATTTAAGCTACCAAAAAGGTGTTTTTGAGAGTGGTGGATTGAAGACTGTGTTGATTCTATGAGGATGTTCTCAACTATATAAAGGTTGGCTCTGCATACTCCATATTTGAAGATATGATTGTGCGTTTTAGAAGTTAAGTTCATTGAGATGTGAAGGTGTTATATCTAAAGCTTCATGTCAATAATCCTTACACAATGAAAGTTAGAAGTGATAGATTATTGACAAAGTGGTTCAAAAGACTTGTTGGAATGCTCTACATTCCACCACACATGAATTTTTAGTCAAGTGGCTTTGAGGACATACTCAATTATATCTAAAGTATGTTACGCTGAATAAATTTTCAAGTGATTTGGTGCTCTACAAGTTTAGTTTTCAAAATTTCAAAGTGATAAAGTTGGTTCTAGATGATTAATCTTCATCAAAAAAAGTGTTTGAATACTTGCACCAATAGAAGATTGGGAAGTTTAGTTGTATGAGTTTGTGTGGAAACTCCACATGTCTCATAGTGTCTAAGGCATGAAGTGCACAAAGATATTTCTTGTTTCTAGTACCACACATTGTTTCAAGTTATTTTTTGAAGTTATCCTTTTTGTTGAGGCCGACTAAGGTATGTTGATGGTGTGCGCCACTAATTCAAGATTGAGAAAAGTTTAAGGAGTGATTGAAGGTGTTGTATGGGTCATACTGACTCATTTGGGTGAAACACAAATAATGTTTTATCATAATTGTGTACCACCAATGGATGTGAAGGTCGACATGCTACATGTTTTTTTGTTAATGGTTGACCTAACTTATATTTGCAAAGAGTTTGGATAATGTTTATAGAAGATCAAATATGTGAAGACTATTTGGGGACCATTTTAAGCATGTGTTGGGATTTTCTAGATGTTTTCCTCTTCTTGGTGTTATGTGTAGTCTTTTGGGTCTTTCCTTCTACATGTTTCATGTTGTTTTTTAAATCCCTGGCTGACTCATAAATGTAATATTTTTGTTGTTGTAGGCTAACATGTGAAATGTAATATCATGTATAAATTGTAAACTTAGTTGATATAGGTGGTATGATGATAATGGGTGTGTAAAGTGACTGAAAGAGAAATAGAAGTTGTGGTAGATCATGTCCGGTTTCATTTTGATCACATTCCTATGACAAAAGGCATGTGAAGAAGTGTTCTTGATTTTTTGTTGGAGATAACGAGTTAAAGGAAATAGATTCTTAATTGTTGAAAGTAGTGAGCTAGTAGAAAACTGAGAATACATTTGAAGAGTCTACAAAGAATAATTGAAATCATCAAAAGAGAGTGAGCTTAATTGCCAGTTTCAGATAGTAGAAGGACTGTCATTCTATAATAATTCCTAAATGTGTGCTCAGATCAAGGATTTGTAGCTTTCTTAGGTGTAATCCTAAAACACTACTCAAGGAGTTGTAGCTTCCTAGGGTTGTTTCCCTAAAACAAAGTTGTTGATGTTTTTCATTTTGTGAGGTTGGATTGTGACAATAGCTCCCAACATATTTTCTTAATGTGGTTTCTTCCCTGTGGGTTTTTTCACATATATATAGTGTTGTGTTGTGCATTGTCTTCATCTTTCATGTTTTTTTTTATGCGGTAGAGTTTAAAATATCTGTTTGTTCTAGATGGTTTGAGATTTTATAGAATACTAATTTACCTATTCCCCCTCTTAGTATTATGATGTGTTCAACATAAGATATTAAGGAAATGTATATAATCATTGAATAAAATAGAAACTCATGAACTTTAAATTCAAACCAAAAATAATATAATTTTATATGTA
>CM021102.1:398935113-398963038 GCA_007115665.2 Sequoiadendron giganteum | reverse complement strand
ATATACTATTTAAATATTCCAAACAAAGCTTCAATTTTTCAAATCATCTAGCTTGTGCCTGCACATGCATTGACTTAAAATATCATTTAAATATATGTATATAATTATATATATAAATATATTATTCAAATAAATTTTGTAATTACAAAACTACATTAAAATGTATACATATATATTTGTGCATATATAAACATATATATACTATATATATAAATATATATAAGATTATATACCTACATATATATTTATATACAAATATATATATCTATATAATTATATTTTTTCATAGAAGAAATAATAAATAAATAAATAAATATATATATATGTATACATATTTGTATGTACATATATATTCAAACATATCTATATTATCAAAACATTTGTTTTAATCGAGCAAATTATTTTCACAATAATATTCTACAAGAAAATTTCACAATTTCAACAAACGGATTTTACCATTTCAACATAAGAGTTTTTCTAAATTTTTCTTAGGCAAACAAATTTAATAGGAAGCAATCATTTTTTACAAAAAAACAAATCTAATAGTAAATTGGAGCAATATTTCTCTACAGATAACTTTTACCGAAATTTCCCGAGAAGTTTATTTCTACAAAAGAATTTCTATTAGAGAGTTTAATTTCTTCCCAATAGAGATTTTTCGAGATCCCTAATATTTTTCTTCTATGTTCTTCATTGTTTACAACAATCCCAATTAAAAAATTCAATAATTTCAATAGAAGATTTCATTTCTACAAAAGATTTCACAAAAATTTTGAGACACGACATTTCAATTTTAACAAAAACTCAAAAGCTTCATAATTTGTATAGACAATCTTTTTCTAGATAGTAAATTAATTTAAGAAGCTTTTCCAAAATGAAATTAACTAGAATAATAGAAGAACCTGAATTCCAATGCTTGAGAGGACGTGGATTGGTGTAGAGCCTCTTCCACATACCCTAGATTCTTCCAAATCAACCAGAGCTTCCTCCAGAAATAAAACAAATTCCAGAGCACAAAGAACTTTCTCGAGACTATCTTTTTTTCCCAAAATTTTGACAACCGACATACAAAAACCAAACTTAATTTTTTTTAAAACAACCTTTGCCCACAAAATATCTTCTCCACTCTTCTGAGAAGAAACTTCCTACCTCTCATGGTTATAGCCATTATTCTCTCCATGAAAACATTTTTCCCAACCACCATCATTAATTTTTTCAAACACATGTTGAAAACAAAATATCTTTCAAAATCAATTAACACCAATCCCTCAAAATATTTCTAGAAATTAAAACATTTTAATAATTTCAAAAAATACATAGCATTTCTAGCTTAAACTTAATTCAATTAATTTAATTAATTAATAAAATAAATTTAATCCTAAGATTAAATTATTTTGCTAAATAGATTAAATTAATTAATTAAATTAAATTACAATTCTTCTAACATAATAAAAAGGATTTATTAAATAATCAACTAAAACATTTAAATCATTTTTTTACCTTAAACACACTTTGCAACATAAATAATATCAAGGCAAAATTGAACAGCATTATAACAAAACAAAACCAAGATAACCAATGACGCACTATGACTAGAGTGGTGGCTTGACATGAGAATCCTAGCTACTATCTCCCAATCAACAATACCACTGGGCAATGGACACACTCAAACTTGTGAAACCAGGTGGAGTCAATGTCTTGTACTTGCAAACTTTGAATCAAAGCATATATCAAACATGCATATATATCATAATAAAACACACCGTGAAGAGAGAATTACAGAATCGTAGGGCACTCGCAAGCGAGTAATGCAATTTTATTCCCTTCACCAATACAAAGTCACATCAACTGACGAATCTAACATCAATAAACTTCTCATGAACATATAACAATATTTAATTCAAACAAACACTATGCTAATCAGTAGCATGTCATAATAATAACATGAGAATATTGTACTATCACATCATAATATAAAATCCACATCGCTCCAAAGTTAGCGATCAAATAATAACAAAGTATCATGGTCTAACAAAGTCAAGGTACTGTCAGCAAACATAAGCATATAAGAGAAACACACTGACTGAACATAAGAGCAAAACGAAAGGGTTTCACAAATAGTCTCATTGACCATAGTTTATTGATAAATAGTATATTCTTTTCTTTATGTATTTTACTTTACTTTTGGAAAATATATTTCTATTTTATTTATAATTTTGGTTATTTATTTTATATTTTAATTAAGAGTTATTTTATTATTAAATGATATCTTGTAGAATTATGTATATTTTAAAATATTTATTAATATTTTGATGTGTAAATAGCTATCAAATTTAAAATAAAAAGTAAAATTTTACATGGTTATGATGTGAAATTTTTATTTTAATGTAGAATGCTTCTCAACATAATTATTTTAAAGATAAATTATTTAAAATTATTTATAAATTTCTTTAAAAAATATAAATAAATATATAAATTAAATAGATCTATTTTTTATGAAATAATATTTTATATTCATGTGTTGTAAATTCCTTTGACCAAAATTTAGAATTTTCTTCCTATATTATTATTTTAAAATTTCAAGACCATGTACTATCATATCTTTTTTTATGCAATGGGTAGCTCACATTCATTGATATGTAAAAAACATTACATTAGGCGTGTTATAGTCCTAGTCTATTTGGGCTTAAAAGTGTATAGTGTTCTAAGACCACGACCACTGGCCAGCTCGAGTATTCTCTTAACTTGTGCTATAGTTAGCTATTTTTTTTCTTCTTAATGCTCTTTTCCTCTATGGCATCGAATAGCAATCCTTGTTCAGGCCTCTTATTGAAAGAAAATATTGTTGTTATCATTTCCTGTACCCATTCTACATCGAGGAAGCCATTCGCAAACCATTTGTTTTCTTCTCATTTCCAACACCACTATGGATAGGAAGATATCAATTAGATTTGATCATGGATATGACCAGCAGTGATTATGTGAATATCGATGATCTTCTTGATAGCTTCCTCAACACTCGACTCTGTGATTTTGAAGTCTCCTCTTATATGCACCTACATCAGTAACTAGCTATCACGATGCTCTACGTGGTTCTGGCAGTTCTAAGCACTTGACAAGTTTGATATAATGCCTTTTATCATTGTGAGATCTCAAAGAAATCTAGCTTATAGATTTCATTAGGACCCGTATGCCAGTTTCTTGATTCCTTGGTACTAGTGTGGCCACTTTTCCATGTCTTGGGGATATGTTGAATCTCCAAATTGGATTCACCAGAATTTTGGGTTTGGTGATATCCCATAGTATACAATTTATGTCCAATTAACTCAGTTGTAACTATCATCGATGGAGGACACCAATTTATAGGCTGTTCCATGGCTTTCTTTTTTGTATCCACCATTGTTGATGCACTGAATCTCCCAATCAGCAAATTAAAGAAATGTATGATTTTGATAGTTTGTTCCATTGGATTATCAGTTAGTTTGCCAAATCCCAAAGTTTGGTATGCAGCAAATTTTTCTATATCGGTGAACTTACATAGCTCAGGCTAATCATTGATTTGGTTAGATACGATAGCGGCAATATTCTAGTCGATGGTGTGATTCGAAAGGTAGTCAACAACACTATTAGCTTCTCTATAGGCATGTCGGACTGTGTAGTTTTCAATGTTGGCAAGGTATGAAAGAATATGATTCACCCATATAAGCATTCTTGAGCCCACTAGCGCCTGTTTGATGGAAATCGCCCTTATCACAACAAGTGAGTCCCCTTTAATATCCACATGCTGAAGCTTGTTTGTATTGCATAATTCTAATCCTTCCAAGAGGGAAACAAACTCAACCTCCGTATTAGTGTCATTTGGTAATTTGAGGGAATCCATCATGATTAGATTCCCATCGTAGTCATGAATTATGAAGCCAACAACGGAAATGCCAGGGTTACCTCACCTCATGTAGCTCCATTGAAGTTCAACTTTAGTTTTCCTTGAGGAGGAGGAAGCCATTTGGCTTTTGCCCTCCCCCAGTATCAAGACCAATGCCTCTATAACCCCACAATCATCATTTTGTCATCACAAGTGGTGAACTGTTTCTTCTTCTTCTTGGCCTTGGCTTGGACATTTTGGTGCTCACATATCTCATTCACTATTTTATTTATAATGGTTTCCACACACACATATTTTTCCTTGAATATTATAGCATTTTGTCCCTTTCAAATTTGTCAAATTATCATTTCTAATGTTTCATTCTAAATTCTAACCCGCAGTTATTCCTTGTTGATTTGCGGTCATACTTGAAATAGAATTAATATATTGTTGAGGAGATTTCCACGTACTATTTAAGAAAATTGCACAAATTTGTTCAACATTGTTGTGCCACTATGCATTTTAATAGAAGGTGGCTCAATCCACAATACTGTGTCCCACTTTTTTTTGAAAGTAGAACATTGAAATCAACATTTTCACCAAATTTTCACTTTATGAAATCTATAGCAACTAAACCATTACAAATTTGAAGATGATGTGAACTAGTTATTTTTGAAGATTTATGTTTACATTTTTAATATATATATATTTTTTTATAAAAAAATAGAAATAAATTATGATTTTTTATGTAACTCTATAATTTATTTTTTCACAGTAAACAACATTTTAAAACAATGATGTTTATGTTGTCACACATAATTTTTTTTATTGAAAGGATAAAATTATAATTTTTAAAATTTAGATTTGTAACATTAATATTTAGTGCATGGATATTTTTTCATAATTTATTGTTACATATTTTTTAAATTAATTTTCAAATTTAGAGTAATTGTAAGATGGATGTAGGTGTATGTCATCACACATAACTTGTTTTGTATGTTTTGTATGTTTTTGTTTTTTTGCTAAAACAAGAACATCAATACCTAGTGCACACATATTTTATAGAATTATTTCTCTATTTCTCTATTTTTCGCATGTGTGAAACAAATACCTTGATGTTTGGTGAAAAACCTACATTCACAAGAAATGAAATTAAAAAAATTCCAAATTATACTTTTTGGAAAGCTTATAATAATAGCTACATACTTACAAAACATAATTTCTAAATGACTTTATTTGATCCCTCAAAAGGTAAATAAATAATATTTTTTTGTTAGCATTTTGATAGGTGTGAAGGAGACTCCATTGTTGGTGTGATTTAAGACTAGAGGGGTTCTATCCAAGGGGTTTGATCTAAGGGGGTTTTATTTAAACCTCTTCAATTAAAACCCTTTAAACAAAATCCTTCAAGGCTTAAATCATTACTTTTTTTCTAAAAAATATGTGATTTTAGAAAAAAAATCGGATGTCCCAAGTTTGGGACCCATTATTGTGGGAAGACCCAGGTGGTTCATTGTTTTTCATTAGCGTGACATTATGGACATTGAAAAGGGCTTGGGAAGTCAAGAGCCATTAGTATTTCACTTGTCAGAATTCCATGCAAATTCTCTTGCCTTGGGGAGCACATTTGATCTACAACACAACATCGTGGGCCAACCTAAGATGCCGAATCTTCTATCTAATAATTGGAAACCACCCTTGGCCATATATTTACCTGATTTTGTAGCACAAAATAGGATTCCATCACCATTGTTGTTTAGGAATATTCTTCTCATGAAGATATTTGCTAATATTTTATCTTTTAGCTAGCTTGGAAAAAAGTTTAAATATTTTCAAGATTATTCAATTCTTCCCTCATGGTGTTTTATGTTTACGTAGTCCTTCACTTTGTTGTCATATATTTCCTTTTCTCACTCAATGAGTTCCTCTTGTTTAATGAACTCATTTAGAGGCTAGTAGCCACTCTAAGAGTCTGGCCCAAATAGAGAAAATTAACCATTGTTGATTTTCCATGTTAGATGGTCTGTAATTACAGAGCGACTATTAGTGATAAATTCCACATCAAGGAGCCATATGGAGGATATTTAATGGTTAATATTTGATTGGGATCGACACTATCTAGGTATTTTTTTAAAGATTTTTCACCACAATGCATTAGGGCATTGAAACATCTTCCATGTCAATTTCGCTCCAAGTATCCAATTTCTTTTGGATATCCCTTATACCAACACCCCAAATGCTTTGGTTTTCTTCACTATTTCCCACTTGATCAATATCATCCTTTTGACTTTGTTGGATCCATCTCATAAGAATTTATGTTTCAACCTATTGAATTCCCTTTTCACTTTGGATGTTAGATCAAGGAACGACAATATGAAGATAGGAATGGGTACAATTACAACCTTCAACATTGTGGTGTGGCTAGCTAAAGTGAGCCATTGTCCCTTCCAAGATTTTATTTTCTTCTTTCATTTTGACAACATTTCTTCCCATTGATTTGTATGAATTACACCTCCAAAGAAAGGAATATCAAAATATACGTTGAGTAGTGTGTCAATGTTGTATCCTAGTATCATAGTGATCCTTTGTTGTGTAGATTTCTTAGTATTAAAAAATAATATATGCATTACTTGTGTTTGTTTATTTTCTTTCCCAAGACTCTAGTGTATTATATCAATATTCCTTTTATTTTCTCCACTTCAAGGATGAAAGTTTTAGCATGAAGTAGTGTGTCATCATCAAAAAATTGGTGAGTAATGGAGGCCATGTTGGGGTGAAGCAAAAAGCACCTTCCATTTGTTGATAAATGCACTAGCATTGATTCTCCAATTGAGTGCATTATCCATGATGACAAAGATGAAGGTTGATAATGGATCACCTTTCTGAATACCTCTTGTGGAATTAGAGAAACCACAAGGCATGATATTGATCAATATTGAATATCTAGTAGATGAGATGAATGCATAAATCTAGTTGAGAAATTGGTTGTGGAAACCAATTTTTTTCATGATTTTGCATAGGAATCTCTATCTTACCCAATCATATGACTTTCTCACATCAAGTTTGTGAAATATACCTTTCAAATTGTGTTTCTTGATTGAATATACAACATCATGGGAAATGATGGTTCCATCCGTAATATTTCAGCCAACAATGATCCCACTTTGCTCTTGAGATACAATAGTCGAGAAGAGGTGTTTGAGGTGATTTTCTATGACATTTGTGATTATTTTATATATAAAATTAGATGGTTAAATATATTAAAGTGTGAAAATGTAGCACAATCGAGTTCCTTAAGGATTAGTGCTGTGTTCATTTTATTGATATCTTTAAGAACCTTTCCTGATTTCTATGATTCCTCAACCATTTGCAAAATTTCATTGCCCATGAAATCAAAATCCTTCTTGATAAAATGGTGTAGGAAACTCATTCAAATTGAGAGCCTTTTTTGAATGGAATTGAAATACTACACTCTTGACTTCTTCCTTAGTGGCCAAGGCACAAAGTGATGAATTATCTTCATTGGTTACTATGTTAGGGATTGTGTCTAGCAAACTATGCCCAAAGGTTTTGATTCATTCTCCACGGAAATGAGTATTTGGAAGAAGAGTACAACTTCCTTTTGGAAGTCCTCATCTTTTGTGAATACTCGACCATCATTTCATTTTATCTAACAATTTTATTTTTCTTACACTTGATTTTAGATGTATTGTGAAAGAACTTGGTATTGAGGTCTCCTTCACCCAACCATACCTCCCATGATTCATATATCTAGTAGCATTCCTCTCTTGCAAGAATTTTGTTGTATTATCCCATATGTTTATTTTCTTTGAAATATTCAGCCTGAGTCATGCCATTGTTAATTACTATTTCATTGAGTACTGACATTTCATTCTCCAACCCTTCTTTCTTCTTGAAAATGTTCTTGAATGTTGTTTTGTTCCAATTCTTTAGTTTCTCTTTAACAAGTTGTAGGCACTTCTACATCTTGAACATTTTATTCGTTGGATGTCCATTAGATCTATCGACCATTTATCAATTAGTTCCACAATGTCTAGGATTTTGTATTGCATATTTTCAATTCAAAATTAGAAAGGTTGGGAAAATGCTCTTGTATTACATTTAGTTCCTCAGGGAAGTGATTAGACACCATAATGGTCCTTATTTATGATTGAGGTAATGAAGGTTTAGCCAACCAAGACAGTGATAGAAAGAAACAATCCAACCTATCAACAATATTTGTGAACCCCAATCTCCTATTTTTCCAAGTGTATTTTCTATTGTTGGGGATACTATTAATGAGGTTGCTGTGGTTCACAAATTTTCAAACTCCAAATGTGACTGATTTGGCCCTCTTACCCTACCTAGTTTTTCATGGTTTTTGACTATGGCATTGAAATCCCCATCGACCGCATAATTAGTTTTCCCCAACTTAGATAGTTATCCACTCAATTTTTCCCATAGTTTTTCCTTGTCTACATGTTTGGTTGGTCCATATATATTGAATATAGTAAAATCAAGGGAAGAGTTTCTATTACTTGTACTTTTATTGTGATATAGTTTGATTTATATGTTTGTGCTTCAATAATAATTTTTATTAGCTTCCAGATTATTGATAGTCCATTGGATGGTCTAGTAAATTCAACAACTATGCCCTTCCATCCTTTACGATGTTTGATGAAAGTCTTCATATCAACTTCCATTGATTTTTTTTTGGTAGTAGGTTTTCAAATTGGTGCTTGACCATGTGCCACTTGTTAGGGGCATTTAAGCTCCTACTATTCCATATGAAGATTTTCATTGTTCTCCAAGCGGAATTTCCCCCTTGGATCTCAGCAAATATGTTTATATTGAGGTTTGTTCATTAGTCAGTGCTTCCTCCTCTCTCTTTTGTTTATTTTTTATTTTTTTATTTTTTTGGGCATCCTTTCTTTTTTCTTATGATCCCAAGTTTAATAACTTAGATGCAGTTTGGCTTATGCAGCTGCTATCAACCGTAACTATTTTGTTCTCATATTCCTCTTATTCAGACAAGAGACATTCATCATTCGCTTTTAAAAAAAAAAAAAAGTTTCCTTTAATATACATTGAGTGATCTGAATCCTCTTTTTGTGGCTTGCCGCATTTATCTGCTAAGTTGTCCCTTCTATTCATTTCTATCCCTTCGATGACCGAACTGTGTGTGAATTGTGTTTGATTTAAATGTCTCTTTCTATGTCCACTGCTTCTTTGGTTCTAATGATGTTTTTTTGACGACTTTTCAAAATGATTTCTCCTCTTACATCGGAGGCAGTATAATTTTGCTGCTTCAAACTCTATTTGTTGGTTCCAATATTCGTTGTCCATGTAGATTCCTATCTGCTTTGGTATTTTAATGATTACAATCACCCTGATCTGAGCATATATATGAGCGATTCTACATTTCACATATCCACTTACCAATTGAATCCCCAATCGTTGTTAAACTCTCTGTGGACCTGTATTGAAAGGGAGAATTATACAACCATAACCATGTTCGTCCATCAGCAGGTGAAGTCGATAGCAGGTCGAAATTGGGTGACCACTTTCACAAGAATAGGTAAGAGTCTCCATATATCTATTGTCGTTCGTTCATAATTTGGTCATGCTCCCTCTGAGATTTGAAAATAGCCACAAAGAAACCTTTGGGCATAAAGTTTACTATTGGATTAGACTTCCACTCCTTTTTTAATCCATTCAGAGATTTCAGTCCTGGTCAATCTTCTTCCCAAGAATCTACCAATGACTGTAGTATCGCTATATTCTTTTATATCATTTCGCATAATGTCTGCCAGGTCGATTTCTCATTCGCGAACTCATATTCATTACTTTGTCGCACATTGCTTGATCTGTCATTTTTTCTTTTTAATGTCTATATAAATTATGTACTAACATATCTTATGCACAAGAGTGATATTCTAATTTGGAGGAATGACCTAGCAATTCATAAACTGCTAAATTTTACTCATCTTGATTTCGAATGTTAAATAGTGTGAAAGACCAAGATTGTTCACAAAATTCTTTGTGGAATTTATTGAATTGTGAGATCATGCTTTCTTTGGGATTAATTTTATGTTCACACATAAAATATTCAAGACTACAAGAAATTTTGCAAATGATCTAAAATTATGTGCTTTAATAAATGCTTTGAAAATTATGTTATGATGCTCTCACAAATACTCTATCAATCAAACTCTATCATGGCCCTTTTGCTAACATCTAGATGATTTTAAAATAAGTGAATGAATGTATTTAAATGCAACGATCAAGTCCATAAATAAATAAAAATGGGTAAAGTTGGTCAACAATGGCTAGTCAAATGTTTGATAAGGAGAAATTTTGATTTTTGAATTTTAAAAGTTTTAAGATCAAATTTGTGATAATGTACGTGATTTAGGTGAAGTATGAAGTCACAAATATGATCCAAGGTAATGAGGTAAATATGTGTATCATTAATGAATCTCTATTGATTTGTGATAACAATGGACAACATGTTAAATGTCATAAACCAAATTTATACAAGAATATACCACTTATAAATCAATTATTGCATTTAAAATATTCTAATCAAGACAAACTCAAAATATAAATGAAACAAATATAAAATTTTACCATCATTACAATAATTTGAAAGGTATTTTTATTAAAAACAATCTTATGTAATGAAGTTTGATTAAATAAAATAAAATGCAGGATAGCTATATTGAATCAAAAATAATAATTTAACTTTTTACCTCTAATTTACTCTCGAAAACATTGTTATCATCCTCTTAAAAAAAAGCCCAATCATTAAAACTTTTAAATACATCAACTCTAAAAAACAATTTATTAATTCAGAATTCTATATTTATAATTCCACGTCTTATATAATGTCCAAAAAAACAACAAAAAGTGATGATTAAAAAATACGCGTCTTAAATCAATGTATATCCAACATATCTTAAATGAACTAAAAACAAAAATAATCTTAATCGTGTCACAACTTAAATTATTGTAACCGACAACATTATTATTCAATTCACATATAATATCATAATTCAAATTAAGTATAACTTTATTGAACTATATTATAATATCTCACAACTTTTAAGCCACTTTTCTATGTTTACTATCATTATAATGAACTCCTATATTATTATTATTATTAAACTGTGTTGTACAACAATAGTCGTATAGGCCGACTTTTAGGTCACTTTTATCCCATGCAGAAGACGACGTAGAGAACGTAACCGAAAGCAGTCTTTATTCTACTTAGCATAGACGCAATCTACTGTATAAAGTTGACCTAAAAACCCAGTTTATCGTAGGCATGTGACGAGGGCCCTGAGGAGGCTCTGTGCACAGCAAAAACCGTGGATTTTGACAATGAAAACTGGTCATTTCCTTGAAAAAGGTTCTCCATGTGATCTTTTATCAGTATTCACTTCCAACTCATTGATGTCACCTCCTTCAACAATCCTGAGCGGCCCATTGATCTGGCTCATACTGAAACAGCTTTTGATGCAACAGTAAGCACACCACCTAATATGTTTACAAGGAAAGCTTTTGCAAATTGGGCCTCTTGACAAACAGTTGCAGTTAGAATTGAGATAGATTCTCTTGAAATGTCTTCTTATAAAAGTATAACGTCTACATCGTTCAGAGCTGTATGTGACCGGATATACTATTCGTACCTAGTTGTTTAGACATGACAGGTTTGGTCTATATCGATTGTCATCAACAGTAGTCTTCATTTGGTAAGTACAGTCATGGCTACTATTATTATCGTCGGTGGAGTAGTCCAAAATTCGGAAGATGCCCATGTTATGGATACTACAGTTTTTCTAAAATTTGTGGAAGATTCGAAACGAGACAAATCATTCAGATAACCTTATCACTGTAAAACCATGTTGAGACAAATGGATGGTACCTCGCATCAAATTACTTTTGGGAATGTTCTATTTTTAAGTAGTTGGGTGATTGAAAAAATTACAACTCACAGTGATTTGTGATCATTACAGTAGTTTGAAGGACAGAACATCCAAAAACAAGTTTGAAGCAGTGGGATTTGAGGTGTAAACGCACTCATTCTTTCTACAATTGTAGGAAAATATCTAACATTATTGAATCTGTTCAGAATTTTCAGGTGCAGTTAAATTGGGATTTCTCATATATCAAAGTTACATTAGATTGTAATAACTATTTAGCTTAACAGTCCTTTTTCCATAGTTTTCTTAGAGAATCTATTGGAACTGTATTCAATGATTTACAAATGGGCCCCTTGGGTTTTTTATACGGCTTATCAGGTAATAAATAATGCAGACAAACATATAACTCTCGTCCTTTACTGAACAAAATAATTTTTTATTACATTAGTAGTTTCTGCCAAGAACTCAGACATCAGAAACCAAGCCATCACTTTTTAAAGACTGGGGGTTCACGAGACTGATTTTGATACACACTTGTTTGTAGTTAATCAGTGAGCACGTCATGTATGTGTAAGGTATGCAAGGTGAATGCATTAGAATTTAATTTCCAATACTACGGACATATAAAAAGATGATCAACGGTTGAAATCTTTTCAATGATATGCCAGCTGTATTGGAAAAGGTGAACCGTCCATCTGTAAAGTTAGGTTGCTCTCTTTTAAATTGGATATGTCGTTGGCGTAAATTATTTTATTTTTAACATGCAGTATCAAATTATTGTCTTAAAGTCTGTAAAATTTCAATGTGCATTGTTTTTATTTTATTTTAAAGTATTTAGAAAGATGTAAAGTGAATTTAGATATTTTTCATTGAGTAAATTTAATTTGGTGTTGATTCCTTTCTTTTCAATATTTTATTGTTGTTTTGAGTTATGAAGAAAAAATATTATTTTCTAAGAATAAATAGAGATGTAATTTTGAAACATTTTGATAAAGGTTGGTTAATTTATTAATTATGTAGTTAATAAACTTATAATCTTTTACTAGCAAGATTTGATAACAAGGTCTTTATCAACTAAAAAGGTTATGGGAAACACAATTTGTTAAATAGCTTTAACAAAAGTGTAGTTGGTAAATTTTACTAAAGTGTTTTTCATAAAGAAAAAATCATGTGCATTTTTTGACTATCATAAAGATATAAGTATGCAATTTATTAAATATCACAAAGACACTACATGCAATTTATTAAATATCATGAAGGTATTGACATGTTATTTATTAACATGCAATTTATTCAATATTATGAGGTCATTGACATGCTATTTAATCTCATCCATTGAAATACCCTATAGGATTAATGGTTAAGATTGAAATCTCCATACTATCTTTCTCCTTTTAATTATCTATAAGTATAAGATTTTGTCTCCTTGTAAAAATATTTGAACTCTTAAATCAACAAAAGTTTTATTTTTGGGTTTGTTCTCCATATTTCAACTTGAAGATTGTTCTTTTTATTAATTTTCATAAATACTTTGTATATGCCTATTTATGGCCCCCATATGAAAGTGAGTCAATTATATGTATATGTGAAATTTGAAAGCCATGACAATGTTTGTTTGGAGTTATATGTAATAAGTGAATATTTAGTCTTTTCAAGTTGATAGGTTGGTTGGATGATAAAGGGAGATTCCACTAATTATTGGTCTATAGAAAATTATATCTTTTTTCATTTCTCTACAACCTTGACCTCCTTCTAGAAGTATTTTTTTGACATGTAGTAGCTTAAATAGGAACTAACCTTCTTTGGCGGTTGCTCACATGTTTGAATCTTATTCAAATTTTCTTGCCCAAATTGGTATTTTTAGGTCCTAGTTGGGTGTGTTGACTTGAGCCATTAATATTTTTCTCACATGCTCAATGGGACCTCAATTTTGAAACTCTAATAAGTGTTTTTATGGTAATCGAGTTTTTCAAGGAACCCATTAAACAAACAACTTTGGAATATATCAAAATTTTGGATGATTTTTTTTAATTATATGATCCCAAGCTAGACATCATGATTTATAAACTTTAAAAATATATATTTTAAGATTATTTTAGATTAAAAGAGATTTAAAATTTTATACCTTAATGGACTATTAAATAATTAATTACAAAATATAAAAAAGTATCCATCACAAGAATCAATATAAATCTTTTATTTTTTTTCATAAAGGGATATTGAAATAAAATTTTATTTTATTAATTTTTATGACTAGTGCACTCGTGTAGGTCTTTTCCTTTGTGAAAGTTAAGAAAATAAGTTCACTTTTGTACATCCTTTAATTAAACATTTTTTATTATCTAGATAGTAGAATAAATTACTTTTTTGAAAACTAGAAGGTAAATTTTGTTTTTCAATATTAACTCCTTACTAATATTATATGTAGAAATTCTTTGAATATTTGTAACCCCAAGTATAACTAAATTTATTTTTTATTCAAAAACTCCACTTCTCGATCATTTTTGGCCCTCATTACCTTTCCCTTAGCCAAGATCTAAGAGATAATAAAATAATATATTTTTTGAGTGTTTCTAGTGATAGTAATATGCTAGAATCTAGGTTTTAAGAATTGAGGATTGATAGGAGTAAAATTGAAAAAGAAGATAAAAGTAGATAAATTAAGAAGCTACATAACCAATGATAAGTAAGATTAGAAGAGATAGAGATAAATTAGAAAATGGTAGAGAAGACATTTGTGATTATGGGAGCATAAGAGGGGAATATGAAGTTGTGGTGAAACACATGAAGTATAAAATAAAATAAGGAAATATTTCAAGTAAAATAATATAAAAAGAAAATCCATGTATAGCACAATTTATTGATGAGCAGAAAGTGAAGAGGATTGAGGAAGAGATAGTTCTAGATAGGGGATGAGAAGTTTTTGTAGAATGCCAAAATAAAAAAGAAGTGAAGAAAATATGTGTTTAACCTAGGAAAAATATAAGGAAGAAATGGAAAGGTTAATGTAATGATAAAGTGGATAGAGTAAAATTTAAATGATCTATTGATAGTTAGGGTACTAGCATGAAACATAGTTGTAGAAGTTTGGAATAACTTGTGAAAGGTAAAAGGTTTATTTTGAAATAGTCTAAGATTGGTGATATTGTTGAATAAAAGGAAAATTATTTGACTACATGGATGATGAATAAAGAAAACATTATAGATATATGGGTTGATTGTTTAGAAAAGATATGATAGGTTGGAGTATTCTAAGAATACAAAATTTATAGAATATAATAGGCCTATATTGTTGAAGGTAACTTGACAAGTTTATGTTTCAAAGAAGACATGAATAATAGAATAATTTAGAATTATGATGTATATTATTTTCTTGAAGGATGGTAGGATTGAACAAAAACATGGTTGTTGATGAAGATAAAAAATGTTGTTAGAAGATAGTGAAAGAAAAAAATGAACAAACAAGAGATCTATTGTGTATCTTCACAACATGCCCCATTTTTCTTTTTGTAAAATAAGGAGTCCCTTTTATTTTTATTCACTTTGATTTTATTTGCAATTTTAGTGAATTTCCAAGATCATTGAAACATACCAAAAATTTGGTCCTTAATATGATTAAATTCTATCACGGACCAAAAGCACTTGAAAAATTAGCAAAGGTTTCTTTTTGAAGTTAATCAAAATTCCTTGAAATGAGAAAATTATTCACTTGTGAGTTTCATCTTCCTTATCGACTCAAAGTTAGTAGCATAACTAAATTTTATATGGTAAGTGCACCTAGATTTTACCATAAATCACATTCTTATAGAAGTTCAATTGTTAATGTATCACATACAATCATAGTTTTAAAATGTCAGCTCACTTGAGAATTTTATATGTAAACCATTTATAAAACCAAGTTAGTTTTTGTAGAGATTTGATCTCCAAAGGAACAAAGCTTTTGAGTTTTTTTAAGAAAAAGGCATATAGCCTATATATATTAATATATAGAAATAGATATTTACAAAATTGAAGTTCAATGGCTCTTAATAGCCAGAAATATCAGCATGAAAGCTTGCACTTGAAAAAATATTTTCTTTCCTAGTCCCATACTAATTAGTTACAAACCCCTACACACTATTCATTCACTAACTGCGAGAAAAATTTAACCCCCCCATTTACTACATACTATACTATAAACCCTTCGCAATCTTTATACCACCATTTATAAAATTTGCCTTATCAGGCACCATGTTACCTCTCCATTATGTCTAACTGTACTTCATTCTCATCTTAATGCTCTTGAAGTTTACCAATAGCAGATTGCAAAGGTAGAACAACATTCAAATTAGGAATTTGAAGGTTACGTGGATGAAGATAATTACTAACATTGTCTTGAGTAGCTTCCACAGGAGAAACTTGAACCACTAGAACTAAATGATCTTGGGGCAATGCAATAGGGGGAACTGGCTCATTATGCACATGAGATAACAGAGCCAATATTGCATTCACATTTCTCTTTATCCTCTCTAGCAAATCCTCACCGACTATAACAACATGCCTTTCAAGCGCTTGCTACAGATACCTTGAATTCCACATCTCCAGGGTGTTATTTATGACATAATAGACAAAGATGTAGGAATTTACATGCAATAGAAAGTGATGGGGAAAGCAGCCCCCAATATGCCCTTGGCCCTTTCACAGGTCATAAACTTGCACAGCTTTCAACAAATTGTTATCATGCAAATAAAATTCCCTAACCACCTTGCCAACAATTAACTGAAGTAATGGAAGGGATTGCAACAAATTGAAAACATTAGAAATAAAAATAGAGAGTAATTGAGAAGGGAAAATAACCCTCCTTGCTTGTAGGTATAGTATTTCATCCCCTACTAGATCCTCTTCACACTTTTCTAAAATTAGAAGTAATGAGTCTTGAAAACCTGACTGAGTTGCTCATCACCAATAGAATTTGAAAATGTTAACTCTCATTCATTTAAATGCAACCATATTCTGTAATTACGTGGATAACTATATTCCATTTGAGTCCTTCAGTAAGCACTACAAACCTAATAGCACCCACAAAATTCTCCCTCTTCCTCCGAAGAAGTTTCTTGATGCATAGAACAAACTGGGAAGCCCTTCCAAATTTGATGATAAAAAGAGAATTGAAATGTGAGATAACTTGGGGAATGCTTAAAGCTTAAGACCCACACACTTGGATATGATGACACATTAGTGCTTAGGTAATTTTTTTCTTCGACAACATAAGACACTACAAAACTAGCACAAACAAACCCATTCCCATGCTTCAATATTAATACCACATCATCATTAATAGATATGGATCGTACCCCTTGCAAAACAATGTTAGAAAGCCTACATTATATGAAAAAAGTTAGCAAATGACACTTTTAAAGTTTCATTTAGTGGTGGGCTTAATTTTAAGGATACCCATCCTCATCTCCTTTTTCAAAACTTCACCAAACTTAACCCACTACCAATTTTGTTATTGTGAAGAAATTCCCAATACTTAATGCCTAGGAACTAACTTGGATAGATCTCCATTTCACACAACCTTTCTTAGATACTTGATTTTCTTTTCCAAGCTACCATAATCTTTCAAAATCTTTCAACATGAGATCTAAATGGACTAATTCATAAAGCTCCCACATGTATTATCATGGTTACCTTAATGAGAGTTCCACCTAATGATAGCTAGGGATGAGTATTTATGTGAATGCTATCATCATACCATCGACTTAAATAACATATACTCCACATTGAATATAGCTATCTACATACTCCTTTGTTACTATATCTGCAATATACAAAAATGCAAGAATATTGTCCCTGTCCTTTACAAATTCAAAATCTTGAGCATGACAACCTAAATTTTCTATATGATTTGCCAAATAATTTCATTCTTGGTAAGTATGAGAAAGAATTACCAACTCAAATTTTGCAAATATTTTTCAAGATTGCTATAAAATGTAGCTCAGATGCCAATTCAAAATGTGCTTTTCCTTGCATGCATTAATTTTCAACAAAGAATCACCCTCAATATGAATTCTTTGAACATCAATCTTAAGTGCCAACTTCAAACCATGTAGTAGAGCTTGTGCCTCTACTATATTATTTGTACACCATGATAGATGAACTTATTTAGCTACTAGTAATTCCCCCTTACAATTACAGATGCGAATAACTACCTCTGATACCCTTGGACTGCCTCGAGATGCACCATCAAAATTCATTTTACAATAATCAGAATGAGGAGGAGACCATTTTATTTTACTTCTGCCCACTTTTTGCTTCAAAGCCTGATGCAAACTACCTCTAAAAGGTAAAACTATGTATTTCCATTCTTTCAATATTCCATTATCCTAGTTTGTAAAAATAGAGGAGACATTTTTATGGATTTGGACATAGGAATTCACCACCTCTGAAATTGCTTTCTCAATTGTACCTTGTATCTAATCAACCAATGAACTTGAAGCCCTGAATATACACCTGTTACGCTCCCACCAAATATTTCATATTATAGTTGTTAGAATTATCTTCTAGATGCAAGATAACAGTGCTGATTTGAAGACAATAGGTCAACCAGTAAACAAATCCCATAGTGTATTACGAATTTTAAGAAAACAATTTAGATTCTTTTTAATGAAGGACCAATAGTCTTGAGCATAGGAACATTGGAGAAATAAATGATCCATGGATTCTAGAACATCTCCACATAAAACACATTTAAATGGCTCTGCTACTCCTAGCTTGCTTAATCTATCACTTCTTAATATTCTATTTCTTAAGGCTAACCATGCAAAGCTACCCACTTTTGGAAGCACCATGGGGTTCTAGCAAAATGAATAAGCTCTCTGATTATGATTTTACACCCTAGAACTAGTTATATCCCTATATCCTTGCTTGATTGTGTATCCTCCATGCCTAGATGGCACCCAAATAATTTTGTCCCTCTTGTTTGAGATGAACCCCATAGTATTTTTTAGAATATTTTGCAACACCACTTTCTCATTAGCTAGAAGAGGAATACATGAAACATCCTTCCAAAATACATTACCTATAATTTCATCCACTAATTGGACATAATCTATCAATTTAGCACCCCAAATTGTTAAAAGAATCCCTTCTACTACTCAAAGGTCTTGAAATGTATTCAATGCAGGCTGACCATTCCATGAACCCTTCTAAAATAGGATATCTTCCAGATTATTTACTTATTAGGAGGGTTTGAAATTATTAGTATTCTTGAAGGGGAAGTGTTATCAAGATACTTTGCTTGTAATATGTTGCACCACTTCAAGTTTGAATTTGTATACATTTTCCAAATTTTTTTTGTGCCAAAAGCCATATTCCTTGCTAAAATATTATGTAGACCAACACCTCCTTTGAGCTTTTTTGAACACATTTTGTCCAAAAAGATTAATGACAACTTCCTCTAATCATCCATGTTACCCCTCCATAGGAAGCTTTTGATTAACTTCTTGATTTGAGAAATGATTTCTTTTGGAGCTTTCAAAACATCAAGAAATTAATTAGGAAAGAAAGATCAAACTGATTTAATCAACAATATTCTTCATGATAATGATAACCATCTTACCTTCCATGATAATATTCTAGATTTAATTATTTCTATGATTTTATCCCAATATGAAGCTTTTTTTGCACCCATGAAAAATGATATTCCTAAATATGTACATGGAATTTTTGCTATTTGAAAACCCAAGAGCTTCACAATTTTCCTTTTAAGAGGTGCACTTGTATTAAAAATGTAGACTTTTGACTTGCTTGCATTTATCATTTGCCCCAAAGCATAAGTATATTTATCAAGAATAGTATCTACTTGAGTGGCTTCCTGAACTGAAGATTTCCCAAATAGTATTGTGTCATTTTCAAATAAAGAGTGAGTGATTGAAATATTTGTTTGTGGTATTGAAATACCATGCCAAAGCCCTTGTGAATGAACTTGATTTATAGATCTACTAAGCACTTCTGCCATTATAATAAAGAGAAAAGGAGATAGTTGATCCCCTTGATGCACCCCTTGGGTTGATTTAAAAAACCCCATTAGAGATCCATTAATAATGATTGAGAACTTGCTCCTGATAAGCATGATAGGACCCATTTACACCATTTCCTATTCAAGCCAAACTTCTACAAGGTTTACATCAAAAATTTCCAGTCCACTCTATCATACGCTTTCATCATGTCAAGTTTGACAATAAAAGAAGTGAGGCTATTCTCCTTAATAGAATGTAAAACCACATGAGTTACAATTACACCGTCAGCTATTTCCCTTCCTAGCACAAAAAATCCTTGTTGAAGTGTTATAATCTTGGGGATTAGAGGCTGTAATATGAGATAGATTGATTTTGTAAAAGTCTTATAAATTGTATTACATAGTAAAATAGGTCTAAAATCTATAAATGTTTTTGGATCCTTAACCTCCGGTATAATTAAAATATTTGTTGTGTTAAATTACTTAAGCATAGATCCAATTCATCTTGATTCTTCAATTACCATTAGCAAGTAAAAACCAATAAAATCCCAATTTTTTTGAAAAAATACTGTAGTAAACCCGTATGTGTTGGAGCTTTATCTGAAGGTAATGAGAAAACTACATTTTTTAATTCCACTAGGGTGAATGGCTTCAACAAGAAGTCATTATCTTCCTCTATAATTAAAGTTGGCATATTTGATAACAATTCCTAAGTATGAATATTAGTTGGTTGTGCATGTCTACTAGGGGAGGACAACAAATTGGAAAAAATCTTGACACCTTCTTGTTGAATATCACTCTCCTTAGTGAGATCTTTCCCTGTGGAGATGTCTATGATTGAGAAAATAGAGTTTAAGGCTCTCTTAATTTGGGTAGACACATGAAAAAATTTGGGGTTACGGTCACCATCTCTTAGCCACATCTCACAAGACTTTTTCCTCTAGTAGAATTCCTCTCTAGCAAGCAATTATACCCATTATACCTATAACTTACTTTATTGCTCAAAAGATGAAGTATCTAGACCATGCAAAATAATATGTTCATTGATTTCAGCTAACTTCTTAGAGTCTTTTTCTTTCTATTCAAATATATTTTTGAATACATGTATATTCCAATGCTTGATTTATTCTTTCACATATAACAGTTTCTTGCAGATCTTATACATTTTTGATCCCGTTACATATGGAGCACTAATCCACCATTGATGTAGTAAATGCAAAAATACAAATGTATGAACCACATCTTTTCAAATTTAAAAGAATATTTTCAGTTTGAGCATGCATTTGGGATTGATATATTCAAAGATAATGCATAGTGATCAAACATTGATAAAGGAAAAATATCTGATGACAAAGTGTTTCCCTATGATAACAAGTTTGGGGATGACAAAAATCTGTCCAAGCACTCCACAATTAGTAGGAAATATTTCCTACAATTTTTCCAAGTAAATTTTCCTTATTTGAACCTTATATCCATTAAAGCATTATCCCTGATAAATGAGGTGAAGTCTTCCATCGTTTCCAAGGGTGGATAAATACCCCCTTTCTTCTCTTGAAGGGAAGTTATTACTTTAAAGGACCAGCTACTAAAATTAACTTATCTACACCAATGTCATCCAAAACCTGAGTAATAACATCCCAAATATTTTTCTTTTTAGTTGTTGAGGTTGGGCTGTAAACATTTATTAACCTGAATTTAAAATCAAAATTTGATTCTTTTAGCGACTGCCAATTTCTCTCATTCTTAATTGCCTCCACTAAAACTGTTTTAGGATTTCATAATGCTACAAGTCCTCCAGATGCACCTTGTGCAAGGGAGAGAGTTGCCTTTCCATTTGCGCCACTTTTGAATGGTAGCCTCAAACATTGCCTCAACCATCTTAGATTCTTGGAGTACTATTACATCTGCTCCACAAGCATCTAATTGATGCTTGATCTAAGCTCTTTTGTCAAATGCATTAATGCCCTTGAAATTCCATGAAATTATCCTCATTGCATTCAAGGAGAGAAACATTCTCTCCTCGAACGTTTGTTGGCCATTGCGTTGAATTTCCCATCCAAATTAACTTGTAGACCTACTTCTATTTCCTCTTTCAATTTAGTCATACGGGACATCCTCCCCCTTTTACCTAAAGACTTATTTACCAAAGATTGATTAGAAGGTGATTGTGAAATAAATAAAGACTAAGAGTAATCAAACTCATCATCACTCCTACTTACTCTGTTTGTGCTCTTTTCATCCTTATAGAGACTTAGCACATCTGTGTTAGAAGGTATTATAAGACTTTCAGATTGTACCTCCTCCTTTTTAGTTTGTTCAGAGATTTCGTCAATCATTTTAAAACCCTTTGATATGCATATTTATTTTTAGCCAGTTCTTCTAACTTGCCTTCCTCAAACATATTTGCAAATTTTAAGAGATCTAGCACTTCCAGTGACTGAGTAACTTCCTCCCTATCTTCAGCCTCAATCATGCAAGATTGGTTTTGATTGCAATTGGTAACCTCTATGCCAAACATCAACCTCTTGACCACATTTTCTATCTGCCTCTCAGAGCTAAAATAAAAAGAAAGGGAATATAATTTTAGCGACTGAGACTAGAAAAAACTTTTAACCCATTGCAAATTATCCTTTAGCAAAGTTTATCCTTTAGCTAAGTTTGAGAAATAGTAATTGAAACAAGACGAGGCTTTTTTACTTCCAATTTCTTATCAACTTCCTCTATTCTAATATCAAACTCAAAATTCCCCTTTTGATTTGAAGCTACTTCATCTAACAAAGCTGAATCTGACACTAAATTGAGTCCTTTTGTTAGCCCCTGATTGAACCCATTAACCACTGATGATACCTTCTCACAAAGCCTAAGAGGGGTTGGTTGTGCCTTACCATTTTGTACTTCTTTAGGAAAATGAACCTTAATAACTTCCTCTTGTCCATTACATCCTTTACTGTTGAAATCTTCCTTATCTAAACAATCTTCACTAAGATGTCCCAAACCATGACATTTAGAACAAACATTATCAACAGATTCCACCATAATATTTTGAATCCACACACCATGCTTTGTAGTTATATGGATTTTACTTGGGAGATTTTTTTGTTGTATCAACCAAATACAAACCCTAACTAGATTTGATGGACTTTTGAAAAAAATATAGTCATTTTAAAGAAAAATCTCTACATGATTTGCCATTGTTTCTATTAGATTTAGCTCCCTATATTTAAGAGGTAATGCATGTAGTTAATCCAAAAAGGAAAAAATCTAATGAAAAACTCCTATGGATTAAAATTTGGACACCATGGTTGCATGAACAACCCAAATCCTTCATAAACCCATGATTTAACTCTATAAATTCCATCTCTTTGAGACTTTTCTCCAAAAATAACAACAAAAATCCCCTTTTTTTGATCTAGATAAAATAGTTGCTTAACCCCTTCCCATTCTTCAAAACAAAAATCCTTTAATAAATTTATATCAAGTGTAAGTTTCTATAACTTATAGATTAAAGCTTTATGATTGAGATCTTGAACTTATGGTTGAAGAAGATGTTCTGGAAATGTGATCTTAATGATCCCTTTTTGATCTATTGTCTAATGCTTACTATCCCTTTGTTGCTGGTCAACATCAATATATTTTGATTCCTTTTTATTCGTAGGCTCAACTTTTTGAATTTCCTTCTGCTTCCATTAAAGATTCCTTCTTTTCTTACGTTTCACATTTTTGTATTTCTTTTTCTTTTCAGAGCCCTTTTTCTTTCCTTCTTGCTTTTTTGAAGCTTCCTGTATAAGAGCGAATTTGCACCCCTTACGCGAATCCCCTTTTACACATCCTCACATTAGAAAACCAAACCCAAAGTCAAAATTCCACATAAGGTCGATGCCTTCGTTCCACTTGGCATATGTTTTGTGTGTCGACAGAGGAATAACTTTCGGGGATGCCCACATGGCACATAGACATCCACATGACACACTTACATCCTAGCAGATTCCCACGTCTAGAGCCTACAGAGGTATTACACTTCCCATTGGAAGTCAATTTGTAATTCCCTCTTTGACAAACCGACCCGAATATGGTCATTTCCTCAATTTTCTCCTTCAAGCTCATTCATTCTCATTCCATTTCATCTCTTCACAAAGTCTAAGCATTGAATTCACCTCTAAGCATTCAATCCATCACTCTCAAGCAACACTTTGCACCCCATAGTATCAACAACAACACTCCATCAACTTTGTAGAGCATGTGTTAAACAAACACCATTGCAACAAAGGCTTGAGTCCTCTCATTCCCCCCCCCATTGGCTAGTGAGCTCTTGGTGGAGGTGGTAATATTTCTACTCCTCTCCTCTATGATTTGGTTGGGTAGCATAACATTTTTTTGTAGTGCTTTTGTGCTCTTTACTTCATTTCCTGCTTTATCATACTCTTTCTCCATTATCATTATCTTGGTTGTCTGTGGAGGTGGGAACACCAAAATGGGGGCCTAACTGAGGTACACCTATATAGCCCCCAAAATTTTTCCTCTCTTTTGTGTGCAGGTGGAAGTATTCTTGGAGCTATCTATAAAATGAGTACCTTTGTGAGATCATTCTTGCCATCCTCACTCTTGTATATTTTCTTTATCATATTTTTGTAGATCTTGTCTACTTTATAGTGTTGTTTTGGTCCCTTTGAAGTAACTAGCTAGGCCATTAGTCTATTTTATCACATTCAACCTTGTCTCTATAGTCCTATAGTCGTACGGATGCCTACACACTTGATAGATGCCAACACACCGCCCTATCATCCCAGAGTCGTGCTTTCATCCTCATACAAAGAGCTCCCTGAGACATAGTGTTCACCTTGAAAAATGACTTGCCTAGCTCCATTTTGAGTTTCGGGTTTGTAGAGTGATCGAAGGACCTTATAGTCCTCATCATTCTCGTCCCACATTTCCTAACACTCCTTTAAGTTGAGGTAAGTTAGGGAAGCCTTCTACTCTCAGCCCTTTGTGACCTGGGGCCTTGAGATGGCTGGTCCCCCTCTCTCGCAAGGGATGGAGATTCCTAAGTTTGAGAAATACAACAGCAAAGGGGACCCACAAACGCATGTGTCCGCCTTTATTTCATTATGTATAGTCTTCTTCCATCATGATGCATTGATGGAAAATCTATTCCCCGGATCTCTCAAGGATGCAACACTCGAGTGGTACTATTCCTTGCCTAATAATTGCATCTTCATGTTTGATCAGCTTGTGAACTAGTTTCTATGACAATTCCAAGCCAACATCGGACCTAAAATGACCTTCTTTGATCTTATCTGGTTTAAGCAAGGAGATAATGAGAAGATTAACGATTTTATAGCATGATATCAAATGCTCTTTTCATAAATCTCATACCTGTTACCTGATTCTGATGTGCAAAGTATATTCATAGGGAACTTACAGAGGCCTTGGTAAGAGAATTTTTCCTTTATGAAATAACCTTCTTTCGAACATTTGTGTGCAGCCCTACGAGAGTATCAACAGATGGTGGTTTAGTTCAGGGGACCTTCCCTACGTTCCCGTCTTGAAGGGAAGTCCATTATGTCGATCTCTAGAAAAGGAAAAGTTGCTGCGAATGTAGTAACTATTGTAGATGACAATGGCCTCAAACACAGTTGAAATTTCACAAAGTTATTAGAATCTTATTCCTCCATCTTGAAAATGTTGTTGAAGGATATAAGATTGTAACCCTGCCAAACCCTAAACTCGTTAAGGAACCTTACCCTACTTGGTATGATGCGAATACGTATTGTCAATACATTAAGTTAACAGATAGGATACTGGATGTTGCATGCGCTTGCATCATGAGATACAGGATGACATCGAGGATGGTACTATTCATCTTGATGGAAGAAAACAAAATATAGACAAATTGGTGGTGAAAGATAATAGTGAATTGCAGATATACATGGACCCATTTTCATCACATTCTGCTAACATGATTATCAATCCCTCTAATTCTGTTATGCAGCCTGAAGCATATGTTAACATGGTTACTATTACTCCTCCTCATCTTGCTACTAGTTCACCAAATGTAACATTTACTTCACAAGATTTACTAGTGAACAACAAACCTTCTTCACTTTACATTGTTGCTCACCTCAATGGCAATATTATGACAGGAGTTTTAGTCAACCCCAAGAGTAGAGTGAATTTCATCATGGAAGATACTTTATTATTGAACTCCCTACAAAGGGAGGAATATGAAAAAACAAAGTCCATCATCCGTAAACATGATGGCCTTGCTCTTGAACTGTATGGATCAATAACTCTGTCCGTCCTGGTTGGGCCTAGTAACATAGACACAGTTTTCAATGTTATTCTTGAATTAGATCTATTCAAGGTGAAGCTAGGTATACCTTGGCTAGCTTCCATGAATGGGATCACCTCTGTTATTCACAAATTTTTAAAATTCTCCCATGAAAAATTTATGCATGTGGTACATGATATTGGCTATCAACCTTTGGTATCTTGTGGGGGATATTCATTGGATCACTTTTGGACTGCCCCAGTTGGTCCACTTCCTCCAAGAACATACCTACTTTATAAGAATTACATAAAGTATAAAACTGGGGGCAAGGGACAGCTGAAACTGACCCTTCCCATAGCATAGCAGCCAACTACCTCCTCCTCCTGAAAGTGAAAAGAGAAGCTTGCCCCTTCTCGGGCTGCCTCATCTGCTCGCCTTTCTTGGGAGGAGTATTGGATGAGTAAGCTTGGTCTTTGTCTGTTGAGTCTGATGGTGCATACTTGGTGAAGACCCAAGATCAAGATATCGAATCTTCCCACTAAACCACCTCGACCTTGGTACTACTTGTACGACAGGTAGAAAGCCCCCTGTGGGGAATACTTTATGTCCCGGCCTTTACAGCCTCCTACCGCTTCTGCTCCTAAATAAGTGAACAAGAAAATTCCCACTGCGGAGGCATTAGAGCCGACTCCCCTCTCTATATTTGAACCTATTCCTCCTACTCCCATTCAAGAGTTTGTCCCTCCATTGGAAATAGTTGTGGAGGAGACTCCCATGGCTAAGTAGGAGCCTTCCATTCCTTCGTAGCCTCCGGTTCAAAGAATCACAAAAACTACCTTGCATGCGAGTGCAATCACTGACAAAAGGTTCTCTTGGCTAAGCAGTATGCCTTATAGAGGAAGGAAGAGGAGATGACTATCCCTATATTAGGACCTCCTATTGCATCCTCCTCTCTCCTCCCCTCTGCTTTCGTTCAAACCAACTATGTATCGCTTCTGACTTCCACAATGAGTGCAAATGTGCCTGACCCCAAAAAGGTGTAGGTTTTCATCACTCCTTTGGTGGAGCCACATTTGTTGATTTTTTTTTTGGATTTCTTGCCTTTCCCAAAGCTCATAGATATGACTAACATATCGGTCGTATCTACTATAGTTATTTCCTCCTCCTCTTTCTCTACCTTTCTTGCCTCGTCTGTGGGGAGTTCGCCTCCCAAATGAAGCTAAAGGTAGAGAGTGGCCCTTCTAGAAATGGAGGACGTCGAAGGATCCCACCTTCTCCAAAAGGTGGCCCCATGATAGCTTGTTTTTTCCTAGTGACAAAACTAGTCCCAACTTCTCCTGAGTTTGTCACCATTAGTGAATTTCTAGGTGAGCTTAGCAGTGAACCTCAGGTGCAATCTCCTTCGTTCGTTAAGGTGAAACATGAAACTCTTGTTAAGTGCATGTTTAACTTAGTGGATGAAGTTTCGACCTTGTTAGTGATCTTCACAAAGTCATTGACCTTAGCTCCACAAGAGATGAGTGGAGGAGACCTTGCGGGAGGTTCGAAAGCTACTCCCCTTAACATTCCACCACTGCAGGCTTGTCCTACTTCCCCCATGATGATCTAGAGTGGGAAGCGGATGACCTCTTGGTCGATCAGTGTTAAGGGGAGGCCTCTTCTTTATCTTTAGATTAGGTGTGTGTATGTGTTGTGATGTGTTTCCCCTGTAATCATTCTATGTGTTCTTGGATGACCCTTGTCACCTCTGTTAGTGCTTGGATACAGGTGTGGTGTTTGTGTTGTAAACCTTCTTCTATTTGTATCATCATTCTTCCATGTTTGTGATTGACTTTCAAAAAATTAGTAATGATTCAAAGAGTTGGTGTCAT